>CABFVX010001031.1:16706-89653 GCA_902151425.1 Timema shepardi | reverse complement strand
ATTTAGAAAGATGCCCCCTTTGTTTACCCACTCGGGATTTGAACCCTGACCACCATTCAGCGTTAAAATAAACTAAGTGAGCTTAGTTTTTAAATTAAGTTGAGGTTAACTTTAAAAACGAACCAACGGTTTAGTTCGGTCCCGGGGTGGCCTGGTGGTCTAGGGGTAAGGTGTCAGACTTCTGTGCTGAGGGTCCGGGTTTCACTCTTCGGTATAGTCACAGATTTATCTGATTACCAAACCCTTCCTTCACCTCACACAAGACACCTTGTGAATGTGTGGAATTGCAGGCCTCCACCGTGGTTCGGATCCCACGTTAAACTGTAGGTCCTCCATTTCATCTCACAATCACCCTACCATTACACATCAGCGTGAGTCCGTATAGCCCGAACGGGTAGTAAGAAGTGGTGATAATAATAGTTCGGTCCCTGACAGTTTTCATTCATAATAGCCAGAGAAGAATAGTGTCTACCTGCTAATCCGCCCCCTACCCCAACCTCTCTCCCCTACACAAAACTTCAGGCCAAGACTTTCCAGTCCACCGCTGACGAAGATAGGTATTTTGGTTCTCAACGGGACGGACCGTTAGCACCAACTCTCACCTTTTTCTCAACGACACAAACGCTATCTTTGAGATTTTTCTTGACATTAGCTCTGTCCAAACAACGTTAAAACATCAAATTGTACTTTCTATTGACATTAAAAAAATGTTTCTTAATTGTAATACAATAGTTGGGAGTCCATTTTTTACATATCTAAGTTTGTAAATTGATCCTCCGCCCACTACTTTTGTAGATTACAGAGTTATTCACAGTCAATATTTACTAAACAAATACTTTTACATTTAGGTTAAGAAATGGCTCAAACAACACCCATAATTAACAAAAACATTAAATGCCATCAGAAAATCTTCTTCACCAATGGTGTATTATGAGTATGCTCAACCTTACGTTTGATAAAAAAAAATTAATAAAATTAATCTTCGAGTAGAATGGATAGTTTTATTTTAGTTTAAAGTTATTGCCGCAGCCCAAACCAAACCGACCCATCAGGATATTTTCTAGTTTTCCGGTGGCCCAGTCCATCCTGACAAATGTCTTTAATTTTGGGTATTGAGTAGGGGTGTGCAAAGTCCACTTTTTCAATTCGAAGCGAATGTGAATAGAATATATGAAATATTCTCGAAGTCAAATCGAAGTTCAAATATTTTTTGTTAGTTTTATACTTGAATGTGGGGAATGCCAGGCCTCCACCGTGGTTCGGATTCCACGTTAAACTGTAGGTCCTCCATTTCATCTCGCAATCACCCTATCATCTCGCAATCACCCTACCATTACACATTAGCGTAAGTGCGTATAACCCGAACGGGTAGTAAGACGCGATGCTAATAATAATTTATACTTGAAAAAACATTATATTGTGATTATTTATATAAATTTTTGCACTAAAATTATTTGGAAAAGGTTTTATTGCGCAATTATTTGTAATATTTTGTTTCACTCTCATATATCAAGCTATCATCAAAGCATGCACTTCAAGTACTTATTATTTTCACCATATGAATATTAATTTTTAATGTACAAAACAGTGCAGAATGGCAGTAAATGAACATAAATTGAGTATTTTAACTGTCAATTTTTTAATGACGAAGCTTTGCAGATGGAATTTTTTTCAGAGTGAAGTTGAAGCTAATTTTTGTTTCAAAACCAAGTCAAAGTTTCGAAGCTTCACACCCCTAATATTGGGCCAGTAGGTTTCTCAATTATTGCATTTATTTTGGTTTCACAAAAACAGGTAAATTTAGCTTAGGACTAAGTTAAGAATGTTTTGGAGTATTGGACTTTGAAAGGAACTCAGTCAAAACTAATCACTAGCAAGAAATAACAATATCCTGATAAAGAATGTTGTTTGTGTTCAGAAGAGTCTGAGGAGGCTAGCACAGGAGAGGGCAAGGAGCTACCTGGTGAAGATAAACAGCAGAATCAACTTCTGACTTTAGCGGCCAGACTACTAGAGGAATGGGCCACACTTAAGGAAGTGTTCAGGATACCAAAGAAGGAGCGGATTGAGCAGATGAAGGAGCATGAGAGGGAGGCAGGTCAGCTCTAAAAATATAATATTGTAATTTCCAGAGATGCACGTTTTAGACAAGGGGCTTGTTAGAAATTGCTTGATTTGCATCTGCAATTTCAAATAAATAATAATGGTTTCCATTATTCTTTGCTAGAAGTTTTGCTCAGCATTAAGAGGAAAATGTATAACTTTACATATATTTTACAAAAGTATTCTTAAGGTATCTAATTAATTTTGAATTCAAAACTTTGCTTTTTTCAAAGCTCTTTTACTTTATTTTCCGGATATTTGAATATGACGGTTAATAAGGCATATTTTTACAGATTACACTAGTCAACACACTTTTTACCTCCAGCAGTATTTTGATTGTTTTTACTTAAATTTTTGTGTGTGTAATTCTGAAATGACATTAAAAATGTCACAATTATTGTATATATAAGTTTTTATGTTTTTGTGTCAAAACATGTATCTTAAAATGATTTAGTGAAGGAAATATGGCCCTGCTCTGCCATATGATCTACACTACACTTTAGTTGTTGCATGCAAAAATACTGAGTAACTTATAATAAAACATGGCACTGATACATAACAAAATATTTTCAAATTTGCCCGTAGATAACACTAGTGTCTCTTATTGTGTTGTTGTACTGCATACATGCTCACATAACTCTTTTGCTTATGAAGAAATATCTCTAGTGTGAGTGTTTGATCTATGTTTATTTGGGGTGTTTTTATTTTGTGTGTTTCGCCTACCATTGTATTGTTATACTGCTGAAGCAAAGGAAGTGTCTTAATCACCCTAGCAATTTCTGCTAGGCTTACACAACAAATATTCTAAGAAAGTAAATCTTTTAATTTAAATTAATGAACATATTCTTTGTAGTTTGGTTGCGAGATTGGCGACCAGGACCAAAATTTGCCTCTACATTTGCGCTCTACTACCTTCACAACAAATTTGAGGATGTGACTAACTGCGAAACTCTATAAGAGTATTCCTTTCGCTGTAATTCTGTTGTGGCGAGAACCACGTAACCATGTTGATGTTTGCTATTTCTCTATGACAATATCAAGGATGTCAAAAGAAGGGGGGGTAAAGTGAGCATAGTTTCAAATATCCAATCATTATCTACAATAAAGCCTACTTTACAAAGTGAAAACCTGTCTAACAGTTCCTCCAAAAGCATGGGATGAGAAAACCAGTGACTGAGATGGTGCAGATGGATATGTAGTATACTCTACTGAAGCATTCACTTCTACTACCAACCACCAACCGGAAACTGATGACACGCTTTATTTTGTTTATCATCATGTCTCATTACCTAATAAGGCTATATGCCAGGGGATGGGGGGTGGCTGGTCCTTAGGGCGTGAAGGTGCGTGCCCCCCAATCAACTTAATAGGCCCCACTTATAAATCATAGTCTTGCCAAATTATTATTTGCACTCAACAATTTTATCTTGCCATAATAGATTCTAGAAAAAGAAGTTTTCAGTTTAGGTAATAGCAGGCAATTTTTTTGAAATGACATGCAGTCAGGTGTGCGGCTGTCAGCACCTTGCAGTGTGAAACCAAACTATACCACCCCTTCAAGTATTGCCGCTAGCAAGCAAGGTCAGCGAAACCCGACCTTATCTGCGTGTAAAGTGTGAACCAGCAATTATGTAGTGAGAAACCCTGCATGTTGCTGCATTTTAAGGCGCATATATGTTCTGTGTCTAGTGTAAGTTTCTATGTAGGGTAATTTTAGGATTATGTGGATTTGTTAAGTTATAAGTTGTAACATCTTAGGTAGGTAAGTTAAACAATTCAATTCAGGTGTTTAAGACAATAAATGCTTCCAGATAAATTCTTGATCACAAAAGGGAATTACAATCATTAGTTAGGCCATGTCCTAAATTCTGTACAAAACATACAAACCAAGATAAATGAAAATCAAGTTTTCAAAAGGGAGATCAATTCCAATGATGCACAAATAAAAAAAGCTGTATTGTTGCTCTGTGGGAAAATGTCTGTACTGTTTCTCGTAAACTTGTTAGGACACTGAACATGTGTATGTATATATTTATGCACATTAATATAAAAGCTGCACAATTTATATTACAGATCCACATTATTTGAGTGAGTTTCCAACTTTTTAATTTTGCATGTTTGTAATCTTATTTTTATGAGTTTAAATGATTGAATTTTTAACAAATATTGTTGAAATGTCTATCTTCCTTTAAATGTATTATTCGGATATTATTAAAGAACTGGATTGGCTGCGTCCTTCGTCTAAACTAGTCTAAGCAAGTTTTGCAGATAACGGTGGCTCATTGTCTCTCTACATTTTATCTTATTTATGTGAATCTCAACATTCAACAGGCCTAAAGGGAAAGAAAATGCCTCACATAAATTAAAACTTTTCGTTGCTAAATATGTCAAAAAAGTATTATCTACCAATGGACAGGTACTATATTGCAAAATTTGTGATATGAGAGTTGCCACAGAAAAGAAATTTACTGTGCAGCAGCATGTCAAAGAGAGAAAGACACAAACGAGGTCTTCAGTGATTCCAGGATGAGAAAAAACTACAGCAAATGTTCCTTGGCTATAATAGCAAGTCTTCAATACAATCTGCATTTTACGAAAAACTTTGCAAAGCCTTCATTTGTGCTGATATTCACTTGAGCAAAGTTAACAATCCGAGATTGCGTGGATTTTTAGAAAAGCACACTGGGAAGTCTTTGCTGGACTCCTCCACACTAAGAAAAAATTGTCGGCTGTTGCTATGAAAATACCATAAAGAAGATACAAGAAAAAGTAGCATAAAAGAAAATATGGATGTCTATGGATGTTAAAATTGACTCTTTAGGACTATATTTAGCTAACGTAGTGGTAGGTACAATGGAAGAAGATTGGCCTGGTGAACATTTTCTCATCAATTGTGAACATTTAGAAAAAGTGAATTTTTCTACTGTAAGCAAACGTTTGGATAGGTCCTTGAGTTTAATATCGCCCGATGGCATCCAACACAACAATGTCCTGCATCTTCATGAATGATGTTGCACCATACATGATGAAGGCTGCTAATGCTCTGAAAGCACTGTACTAAAAAAAATTGTGCCCCTAACATGTCTAGCACACAGAGTTGCTGAAGAGCTACGAGGGCAATTCATCGATGCTGACCAGCTGATTGGGTGCATGAAGACAGTTTTTCTTAAGGCACCATCTCGAGTGGCATCATTCAAGTCGGAGGCCCCGAACGTTCCTTTGCTGCCGGCTCCCGTTGTAACCAGGTGGGGGACTTGGATTCAACCATGCAACTATTACTGTGAGAACTTCCAAGTTGTGAAAAATATTGATTCATTTGACAGCAATGAAGCAACCTCAATTATAGTTTCACAGGAACATCTTTCTTATCCTAATATTGCAATTAAGTTTTCCTACTTAATGTCAAATTTTGGATTTCTGCCCAGCGCCATTACTTCCTTGGAGAAGTCAACAGTGCTATTAGTGGATCAAATAGATTTGATAAAGAAAGTTGTGAATGCCTTAAATATTGTGACTGGAAATGTGGAAAAGGCTGTGCAAAAGAAAATTGAGCAAGTTTAACAAAAAATGAAGGATATGAAATGATGTGCTTAATTGCAGATGTGCTATCAGGGCAAAACTTTTCCCTTGATGAAATTTCAGGCGATTTTGAACAAAGCGACGTAGTTTATTTCAAGTATGCTCCAGCGGTGTCAGTAGAAGGAGCTTCTCTATGTTTAAAGTATTGTTAGCAGATAATAAAAAATCTGCACATAATTTTTGTTGTGCATTGCAATTCTGGACTGTTGAAATAAAATTTCTAAAGTTTGCCATGTCAAATTAAGCTGTCAGAAAATGTAAGTTGAATTTATATGTCTTTTCCTTGTTTTATTTTATATGGAGTATTTTTTTGTTGACAAAATAAAAACTTTCAGTTTGGCAGAGAAATGGAACGTTAAGTTACATTTTAAGGTTTCGTTTTGGTTTACTTGTAGTAAAAAATAAAATAAAAATTATGGTCAATCTTTTAGTTTTGAAGAGCATTTTTTTAAACATTTTGGGTAATAAATGCATCTTTAATAGGGCATTTTATACAAATTTTTAGGTCATCAAAATCCTAGCCCTATTATAAAAAAATTATATCTGCACTAAAAGAAGAGGGTTAAGATATTTTTTTTAAATGCTATAAGTTTCCATGGAAGGGCCAAATGTAAACCTCAAATTTTTTAATTATCTCAAATGTTACTTGAAGGAAAATTCTCCACAAAATTCGGATTTTCTGGACTTTGAAACTTGTCTTTTTTACATATTGTCAATGCTGCATACAAAACTGCAGATACTTTAGTTGTGCTATCAACCAATATTTACACTCACTTTATTATTAAATATTTTCCAACGAGACAGGCAGACTACCAAATAATACCAGAACCATATCTTTTCCCATTGAAGTTTTGTTTTATTAGATGGGCAGAGAACTCAAAGGTGTTGGGGAGAAAAATACAACTTCCACCTTATTTAAAAAGGTATGTTTATTCTTTTAACAGAAATCCTCCAAAATCTGATAATTTTCAAAATCAAGTAACTTGAAGGATGAACTTTTGACAGCAATGTTGCGATTCATGCTGTCAGTTTCACTTAAGTTGAAGAAATTTCGTACTGAATATCAGAGCAATAATCTCTATAGCCATTTAGGTTTACAGATCTAAGTAAATTACTTGAGTACTTGATAAACTGAACTATCAAATGTGATGTAATTAACCCTTTTAGTGCCAACGTGCAAAATATTTGCTAAAATTGCCAGCGTCGCTCACAGCGATCCCATAGTTTCGAGCTCTTAGTTCAGTATTAAGTCAACAGATAGGGTAGATTTTATTTCCACTGCATATTCTATATTCAAGCTACTTTTATTTGTCTTTGCACTTAGAGTTTCTGTTGGGCAGAGTAGTGATCGAAATACACACTATGTATAAGCTATTGCAAACACAATTTATAGCATGACCGTTACATCACTTGGCTGGAACATGACTAACGGTTTATTATTTAAAAAAACTTTTTAATACTAAATTCATAAGACATCTGTTGGTGTTATAGTGAACTACAAATGTAAACAAACATGAACGTTTTGACAGTAATAATTGAACTCCTACACCACCCTAAATTTTGAGTCCAAAAGGTCATTAGGTAACAAAATGTTTGGCTCCAAGAAGAGGTTTTGTTAAGATGTCAGCTACGATATCCTCAGTGGATAGATATTCAAGCCTTAGTGGGCGATCTTACGAGAGCTTGACGAATAAAATGAAACTTTATGTCTATATGTTTCGATCTTGAGTGGAAGACAAGGTTATATGTCAATTTTCTAGCTGATTGATTATCATTAAAAATAATGATGTTCTAAAACTCCTTTAAACTAAGTTCTTGCACGAAGGTCATTAGGAAGATTGCTTCCTTCGCAGCTTTGGTGAGAATTATATATTCTGCCTCGGTTGTAGATAAAGCAACAGTTCTCTGCTTTCGTGAGTACCATGATACCACCGCTCCAGACAAGGTGAAAATGTAACCTGTATAGGACTTTCTCTAAGTGTCACAGCTTCCCTAGTCGGCGTCTGCGAAACCGGAAATGCCTTCATCATCCCTGGAGTAGACCAACTTTTTGTCAATGGTTCCTTGCAGATATATTAGCACACGCTTGGCAGCTTGCCATTGAGTTGAGGTGTGACAATTATTATATTGACTCAGCATGTTAACTGCGTAAGCAATGTCGGGACGGGTACCGATGGCAATGTACATGAGGGCTCCAATCAACTCTGAATGAATATTGCTTTGTTTGATTGATATCGGTGTCTTCGCTGGTTTGCAGTCATCCATCCTGAACATATGTGAGAAATCCCTGATGTACCCACTGACATAACGTGGCCTTGTCCTTGGATTGGTTCACTTCAATTCCTAAACAATGATTTATAGCTCCAAGGTCCTTTACATCAAATTTGTTTTACAGTTCACCTTTAATGTGTCTGGTTCGCTCTGGGTTTCCAGAAGCGATCACGATGTCATCAACATAGATGAGCATGTCCATCTTCCCTGTTACTTTGAACGTGGTTGTGCTCCATAGTTTATTGAGATGATGCAGTGTTTGAATGCCCAGTATCTTTACCGTATGGCGGATCATTGTTGAGAGCAAGGTTCTGATCGGCCCGGTTGACCACGGGCTGGTATATTTTAGTGGGGCAACCTCTTCTTCTGGTACGCATTAACTTTGGTCTGCCGGGTCCTCGCCTGGCCAGCATGTTGGATTCGGTGCCTGTGGCACCTTGATGAGCTTGTCACTTTCCTATGTCGAGCATGGGGTCATCATTCACCTAAAATCCATAAAATGGTTCATCTTCTTCCAGAGCGTTCAGACTGATCTTTATGTCCTTTTGAGAGGACTCTTCTTCATTAAACCCTCCTTCATATTGACAGGATATTTCTTCTTCTTGAAGAAAGTCTGCAGATGTGCATCCAGGCCCAGGCTTGGTGCGGAATCATACGTCCCTGGAGACACGGATATTCGTTCACCTGGTCGCCATACCTGGCAGGCCTTAAAACAGTCAGAGTAGCCAACAAAAACCCCTTTCTTACCTTTGGGCTTGAACTTTCCTTAATTGGGAGGCTTGTCGAGGATGATGGCTTTTTCCCCGAATATACGAAGATGCAAGATATTCAGTCGTCTTTCCAACCATCTTTCGTATGGAGTTCCTTCAGACAACCCTTTTGTTGTGCATCGATTTCGAATGTGATTTGCTCTCGCTATGGCTCAGCCCTAAAGGACAGTGGCATTCCGGACTTTTGTAGCATGTACCGAGCAACCTCAATCATATTGTGGTTTTTCCTTTCCGCAACACCGTTCTGCTGTGGGGTGTGAGGAGTTGTTAGACGTTGTTGGATGCCTGCACATTTAAGGATGGAATCCATTTTATTGTTGCAATATTCTTTGCCATTAACTGATTGAAGAGCTTTTATCTTATGCTCTGTCTGATTTTCGGCTATATTCTTGAACTCGGTGACCTTGCCCTTGTGACGAAGGAAGTAGACTTAACACCATCGACTGTAGTTGTCTAACAGGGTTATAAAATAATGTGCACCACTGTGAGATGCTTCCCTCATCGGCCCGTAGACGTCGGAATGGATTAATTCCAGAAGCTCTTTTGAGGTTACCTCTTGTTTGGTGAAGGGAGTTGATGTTATTTTTCCTTCTAGACAGGTGTGACAGTTTTTTAAGTCATTTGAGTCATTGAATTTTAAACCGATCACACATTGGTTCTTGAGCATATTGACCATGTCCCTTCAATTCAAATGACAAAATCGAACATGCCCAATTTTTAATTCACTCTTTAGAACTTTTGATCCTGTAACCATGCACGCTTGCTGATCGCTTTCACATAAGTATAATAAGGTACCAATTCTATTTGCAACAACTTTAATGTGACCGTTTATGCCTTTTATGGTCACGTGATCTTTCTCGAATGTCACCTTGTTGTTGTCAACAATTTTTACCACAAAGATGTTTGTTCGGAGGTCAGGTACATATAAGGTGTCTTTCAATGTGATAGTAATAGTCTATTACACTGTTCATGGTGGTGATTTTCACGTCACCTTTCGCTTTTACGCGCGTGGCGCTGTCATCGGCGAGTATAAGATTCCCGTTTATTTTCTTCACGCTCATGACTGCTTGTTCATTGTTGCATAAGTGAGGTGTGCAACCACTATCAATGCACCAAAGTTGGTTTATGTGGCTTGATTTTGTAATTTCTTTGTTGATTAAAAAACAACAATGAGCCTCGTCAGATTACCTTATCGTTTGCTCAACTGTTTTTAATCTTTTTGCATAAGCTGCATTTATAGTTTAGTTGTGGTTTTTGTTTACGTTTGTGTTTGGATCCAGCACTACTGCTCATACCAGCTATCGGTCGGTTTAGGAACCGTTTTCCTTACTTGACAAACATGGCAGAATTTCCATTTTCCTGAGCATGCGTGTTATTTTCGTCCAAGACTTTCACTTTCAACGTTTCAGTATCAGGTAAATTGTCACGGGATTCGATTGCACATCGAAAGTTGTCATAACTTCTGGGGAGACTATATAGCAGCATGATCGTCAACAGGTTGCCGTTTATGTCCACTCCCATTGCTTGTAACTTATTCACAGTGTCAAAAAATCTAGCAAGATTTTCAGTTACATCGTCACCATCTTGTATCTTGTGTTGTGTGAGACATTTGAGCAATGTTGCCTTGTTAGCGGCCCCTTTTGATGCGTAGAGTGATTTTAGTTTGATCCATAAATTGCGTGAAGTAATGCATCGCAGGATCTGTTTTAATTTAGATGGATTGATGGACAGTATCAAATGAGCTTTTGCCTTCCGATCGGCCGCTAGCCAAGCTTTCTGTGCGGTTTGCACGGCAACAAGCACCACGTTTTCGCCGACCACTTTGGTTTGTGGTAAGGCCATTAAAATAGCTCTAAAAATAATTCAAACTTAGTATTTAAAAAAAGACAATTTGGAAGATTTTTTACATGACCTTTACACAAAATAAAGTGTGACACTTATTTCTGAGATAGAAAATCTTTTTTTTAACTACTATAGAATCTCATTGCAAGTATAGTTTTTAGTGTCAATGCAGTTGAATATTCTTAGAGTAAAAATGTTTAGTTATGACAGACTTAACCCTAATTTTCTATCATTTAATACTTTTTAAAATGAGACTGATTGGTTCTGAAAACCTTACATATATATGGATTTTTTAAATAAAATATACTCAAATTTCAAAACTCTAGCATAATAGACACGCTGTAAAGAGAGTGTACATATTACCTTGAATGATGATAAATTAATAAAATTGTTGTAATTTAACATGAAAAAACTTCATGTTAAATTACAGTATGTACATACTGTATAATTGTATGGTACTAAAAATGTGTCATTATATTTTTACTATTATTGAGTCTAGATATAACACAAAAACTAATTGCATTTTTGGAACATCAATTTCCTCTAGAAGAATAAAAAAATTGTTAGCCTGTGAATTATTGGTATGATCTATCTTTTGATCTTGATTTTTTTTAGTTTTGTTGGTCTGTACAAATGAGATGAGTTACACCAAATTTTAAATTTTCTTTATTAACAAAATCATTTTATAATTCACATTAGTAGGTAGTCTAGTTTTTCCCAAAAATTGCTTCTGGATTGTATCCAACTAGAATTAAAATTGTATCTTCAAAATGTATTTTTGTGTACAGCTCTCATTATCTATTTATTTACAAAATTCTTACAAATATAACTTTTTTTGTTGTTGACATTTTAAATATATTCTGTAGTTTGTTTCTTTTGTCTTTATACTGCATGTGTTGTATTTCATACTCTATTATAACCATCCTCCATTCACATGTTTTCCTTTTCTGAAATTTGCTTTGTCTACACTTTCTGCATGTGCAGAGCAACCCTATAAAAAGTCATGGGTGAAATGTATTTTTCTTTAATGAACTGTATGTAAAATATCCTTTTAATACTTTGTCCATGGAGAATCATATGCTTTTGGAAATAATTTCAATACACTTTATTTTAATGTTTTTTTTAGTAAAGATCAACTTTGTTGTATTTAGAAAAATTATGTGCCGTGCTGGCTTCCTCTACCCAATAGGAAGCCAGCATTGACAACATCAGGTTGCCATGAGTTTTTCTTTTAGTTAGTTTTGACACTGGTGACAAAGGGTCCAAGAGGCAAGTGGTAGGTCATATATAAGCAGCTTTTTGCATATGAATCCACATAGTGATACACAGAAAAACAGTTTGATTCATCACATGGTCATTAATACAGTGAAGCAGTAACATAAATATACATAGCACACAGTACTCAGGACGCGGAACGTGTAATATCACACAAAAACAATCAGTAATTTAACAAAAACTGTGTCATTTTATATCATATCTTTAGTACTGAAGGTGTAATCATACAAATAAATTGTTGGCAACATCAAAAGGCTTGCTCATTTCATAATTATAAGTATCATATATAATCAGATCACATCACTGTGTACAAGTGTGCAGTCAGGCACACATGAGTTATAAGACCCAGATATCATTATAAATAGTTTTCAATCACAGGGCAATATCAATATATAATTCCCGGATCATCATAATTGGCACCATATCGCAGGTCATATATCTCATTAATAAACCGTATCACTTAAACCAGTCTTGAAGCCATCCTATATCCCAATTATTTAGTTTATAAAAACAAATGTTAATCGATGCTGCGGTTTGTTTATAATATATTTAGTCCAAACATATAATGTTTCAATATTGGCTTTAAATGTACGTTTTCTCCTGCAATTTTCATAAATGAGTTTTAAAATCATTTCAAAAAATGAAGAATATTAGTTTGTGTTAAAAATTAACTATTAATAATTGTAACATTTTAAATTTAAGGTACCTTTTTTTTACATCCATTACTTTTTCCAGCTGGTGGCCTGGGTCCGTTTTTTTATTCAAGACATATCATTTTCCACCCCGTCTTGCTAGGCTTGTCGTAGCTTCATATGTCTTTAATCTAACTTTTAAGACTAATACAGGTACAACATCCAGTCCTCAGTCGTTTATTTATCACTGTGAAAGAGTACACTCATATCTCATCAATTATAAATTATTCAGCCATGCCAGGAATTGAACTCGGAACCCTTAGCTCAGTAGGCAAACACGCTACCTTCTACATTAAGGTGTCAGAATAAGGTGCATTTTTATTTGTAGTAATCCTTGTAAACTTTTAAAAATTGAAATTTTTATTTTAAATAAACTATATTTAGCTAAAGTAGGGAAAACATATATCATTTTTAGTCCTCATTTGTTTTTACTATCAAGTTTTAATAATAATTTATCCTTTAAATGTAAATATGTTATCATTAAGTTCATTAACCAGCTTCTTTGGTCAAATCATCACTCTCCCAATATATTAAACTGCTGATGACTGGGAAATCAGGGTTTGAATCCCGATTGGGTGTACTGTGTAGTTTTTCCATTCTCCCTCCATGAAAGTGTGGGTACACTTTCTATAAATTCAACCTTTCTCACTGATTACAAATTAGTGTGTTAAGTACATATGAGTTAAATCTGAACAGGCGTTACAACTCGTTGCTAGAAAAAAAAGGGAGTGAATTTATTGCTATACTTTGCTTGGTAAATGTAAGTTGGGTTTGGTTTTCAGATAGAGGCTACAAAGAATACTTGGATCGAGAAGAGCACCATGACAAACAATCTTATGACAGGTAGGTTTATTACAACATGAGCACAATTATGTGTGGCTCATGGTTTACAAATATAAATTTTGGCAAATTTGTTACTACCGCTTTAGTAGCTGTTATCGATCAAGTAAAGACAATTTAAATAAGTTTGAAAAAGACCATTAGGTTTCAAACTTGAAGGTGTGGTTGTTCTGTCACCTAACCAGATATTTGTGTTACCAGACACTGGCGGCGTCCAGAGCATGATCGACCTCGCAACAAGAGATCTAGAGAGTCCCCGGACCCAGATAGGAACAGGAAGGGTTCAAGATATGAGGACAGGTATGTACCGTAACATTGAAACTTTGTCTTGACCAACTTGTTTATAGCAGTCAGTAAGTCTGTGTCAAATCATTTACTATGTAACTTAAAAGTCTATGTTAAAGCTTCAAAATCCCTTCATATTAAATGCATGACTTATTGTGCTTTGTCTATCAACAGTTATTTGATAGGTTTGGCAAGGGAAAGAGCTTGTAAGATTTAGAGAAGGACAGATATATATTATACTATATTTTGGGGTGTGGAAATGAGATGAAGGGGGGGGGGAAGTAGCTTGCCAAGGTCAAACATTTATGAGGGATCAGCATGTTTTGTTGTTGGTGAGCCAGACAGGCAGTAGAGTAAAAGGGGTGTTAAATAGGGCTCTTCGAGAGTACTAGAGTAAGCTTATTTGAATCTCTATCTATAGTGTCGCTTAAGATTGAGATCGAAAGTTTTGTAAGCTCATCATTTTCGAGCTTCCACTTGATGTACTTAATAATCAATTTTTAAAACGCAATGCTAAGCATAGTCTATTTAATTGAGATAATATCAGCATTTTCACTCATAAATCATTCGGTTACTTAACACATTGTTAAAAATTTATTTCAATTTTCACATTAATAACTTAATAGAGCTTTAAAACCACTTTTGACCGGTGAATTTATTCAATATTGTCGTCCATTTTGAAGTTGTATAGCCATGACAAAGCAATGAAAAAAAATAGCTAAAAAGATTACTAAATAATTGAATGATTTTTTTTACTTTTTTACCTAGCCTCTTTCTAAAATAATAATTTTATGTTAGATTAAAATATATATATATATATATATATATATATATATAATGTTTTCAAACTCAAGATATTTAAAACTCTTAATTAATATGTTTAACTACAAAACTAGCTCTAGTTTAGTTATAAAATTATGTTGGTTAATCTTTTTAAAATAAATGTTGCTCTTATTTATTGCAATACATATTTTATCAAATTTAACACATTTATGTTAAAGTATGAGCATAAACATTGGTAAGCATTAAAAATTAAATGTAAGTAAATTTATCAATAAAATAATGTCTAACGAGAGTCCATACAATGTGCATAGAGAAATGGAAATGGAATAGAAGACATGATCAAGCACGATTACACTAAGGAATAATAAATGAAATATGAAACACTTCAAATTTCTAATTGTTTATGATTCTTACATTTTCTTATACAATAAATTAAGTTACTGAAGTATATTTTGGGGAAATATTGGCTTATTAAAACATCAATTGTATTAACTTTTAATCAAGACATTGCAGAAAAATTACACACTAATATTACTATGTTATTATATTAAATGTTTTCAAACTTAAGATATTTAAAACTCTTATTAATTAATACGTTTAGCTACAAAACTATCTCTGGTTTAGTTAACATTTAGTTATATAATTATATTGGTTAACCTATTTAAAATCAATGTTGATCTTATTTATTGCAATACAATTTTTTACCAAACTTACCACATTTATATTAAAAAAGCAGTTAGTAGTTCAAACTTTTTTGCTAAAAATATTATATTAGTCATATTATTTTTAATTTTAAAGTATCAACATCAACTTTTATAAGCATTATAAATTGAAGTAAATTTCTCAATAATACCATGTCTAACAAGAGCCCGTACAATGCATGTGTGCAACTGCATATAGAGGAATGGAAATGGAACAGAAGTCGTGATCATGCACGATAACACTAAGGAATAATAAACGAAATATGAAACACTTCATATTTCTAATTGTTTATGATTATTATGTTTTCTTATTGGATAGTTAAGTTACTGAAGCATATTTCGGGAAATTTTTAGCTTATTAAATTGTCAATTGCATAACTTTATATCAAGACGTGTAGAAACACACTACAATAATGTAAAGTGATAGTAAATGAAGCCAGCCTGAAAAGATAGTTAGGTTAGGGCATATATAAACACACACTTCCCTATTTTCTTTCTACACTTTTACATCTCCCACTTTTTCAAACTTCCACAGTTGCACATTGTTTAGAGTTTTTGGAAATATTTATTTTCTATATGAAAAGACATTACTGAAAAAGTAATATTCCTGAAAATTCAAACTATTATGTAACTGGAAGTTTTAAAGAAGTGTAAAGTGTAAAGGTTTAAGAAGACATGAAGAGAGAAGTGTGTTTGTTCCTATTTAGGCCTAACCTAACTATCCTTTCAGCTTGGCTTCTTTCACTATCACTTACTTTACTTCATTGTACAGTATTTCTACACGGTCTTATTATACATTTACAAGCCATTTTGCAATTATTCATTTTATTAACTTTTTTATAATCTTTAGTGTAATTTTAATATCCTTAAAGATATTAGTGTGAAACCATTTTAATTATTTTTTATTAGATTTTTATTTGAGTGTTGTTCTTATTTTTAACCTATGTTCAAAAGTATTTAATCTTTATAAAAATGAGTGTCATTCATATTTTAAGAACATGTGTTTTAATATACTTTTTACATTATTTTTTTAAACTTATGAGTAGGGCTAGGATTTTGATGACCAAAAAATTAGTACAACATGCCATATTAAAAATGCATTTATGACACAAAATTATCTAAAAAAATTATCTCTAAAACAAAAAAATGACAAAAAAAATTATTTTCCTTATTAAAACAAGTAAACCAAAACAAAACCTTAAAATGTAATTTAACGTTCAGTTTCTGTGCCAAACTAAAAGTTTTTATTTTGTCACAAAAAATATTCCATATAAAATGAAACAAGGAAAATACATAAAAATTCAACTTACATTTTCTGACAACTTAATTTGACATGGCAAACTTAAGAAATTTTATTTCAACAGTCCAGAATTGCAATGCACAACAAAAATTATGTGCAGATTTTTTATTATCTGCTAACAATGCTTTAAACATAGAGAAGCTCCTTCTACTGACACCACAGGAGCATACTTGAAATAAACTACGTCGCTTTGTTCAAAATCGCCTGAAATTTCATCAAGGGAAAAGTTTTGCCCTGATAGCACATCTGCAATTAAGCACATCATTTCATATCCTTCATTTTTTGTTAAACTTGCTCATTTTCTTTTGCACAGCCTTTTCCACATTTCCAGTCACAATATTTAAGTCATTCACAACTTTCTTTATCAAATCTATTTGATCCACTAATAGCACTGTTGACTTCTCTGAGGAAGTAATGGCACTGGGAAGAAATCCAAAATTCAACTTTAAGTAGGAAAACTCACCTGCAATTTCAGGATCAGAAAGAAGTTCCTACGCAACTTTAATTGAGATCGCTTCATTGCTGTCAAACAAGTCAATGATATTTTTCACAATTAGGAAGGTCTCACAGCAATAGTTGCATGCTTCAATCGAAGTCCCGCATTTGGTTAAAATGGAAGCCGGTGGCAAAGGAACATTCGGAGCCTCCGACTTGAATGATGCCACTCGAGATGGTGCCTTCAGAAAAACTTTCTTCACGCACCCAATCAGCTGGGCAACTTCGATGAATTGCCCTTTTATCTTTTCAGCAACTCTGTGACAGGCATGTGCTAGACGTGTTAGTTGCACCATTTTTGAGTACAGCACTTTCAGAGCATTAGCAGCCTTTATCATGTAAAGTGCAGCATCAGTCACGAAGAGCAGGACATTGTCGTGTTGGTTGCCATTGGGCCATATTAAACTCAAGGACCTATCAAAGTGTTTGCTTAATGTAGAAAAATTCACTTTTTCTAAATGTTTACAATTGATGAGAAAATGTTCACCTGGACCATTCTCTTCCATCGTACCTACCACTACGTTTGCTACATATCGTCCTAAAGAGTCAATTTTCTAATTCATAGACACCCATATTTTCTTTCCTGCTACTTTTTCTCGTATCTTCTTCATGGTGTTTTCATAGCAACGGCTGACATAATTTTTTCTTAGTGTGGAGGAGTCCAGCAATGACTTCCCAGTGTGCTTTTATAAAAAGCCACGCAATCTTGGATTGTTAACTTTGCTCAATTGAATATCAGCACAAATTAAGGCTTCACACAGTTCTTTGTAAAATGCAGAATGTTTTGAAGACTCACTGGTTTGGCCAAGGAGCATTTGCTGTAGTTTTTTCTCATCCTGTAATCGCTGAAGACCTCATTTGGGTTTTTCTCTCTTGACATGCTGCGGCAACTCTCGTGTCACAAATTTTTCTATATAGTGTCTGCCCATCGGTAGAGAATACATTTTCACCATATTCAGCATTGAAAAGTTTTAATTTATGTGAGGCACTTTCTTTCACTTTAGGCATGTTGAATGTTGAAATTCACATAAACAACACTTGTAGTTTCCGAAAAGTGTAGAGACAATGAGCCACTGTTATCTGCAATACTTTCTTGGACTAGTTTAGACGAGTTCATTTACAGTCCCATTATGCTAGAGGGGAGGGGGTAGACGAGCTATCCAGCTATCACCAACTTGAAGGAAGACACCAGGGAGGGGTGGAAATAGTCTAACCGCTGTCTTGGCACCACCGTTTGTTATTAAATATGTTCATAGATGTTCTATTTATGGGTTTATGACTCTAAAATAACAAAAAATGACTGAAAATGACCGAAAAACCTTTAGAAATCCCATATTGGCATAAAAACACAGGAAAATGCAAAAAAAAAAATGCCTTAACAAAGCTACTTAAATCAGCGAAGTATCTTATGAAACTCATTTGTATATACTTGAACAACGTTCCAGGTTTGCCAAAAAAAAAAAGTTGCAAAATCATCAAAATCCTAACCCTACTTATGAATATTCTCTAACTCGGGAGTCTTTAGAAATACTCGACTCGAGTTTGACTCGAATGAGAAAACCCAAGCTCACAGGCCCCTAGTGAAAAGGTTATATGGACAGTTTCCAAATTAAAATCTGTATGAATAACAATCACAGATATTTAAAAAAAATTAGTTAACGACATGAATTATGAATTACAAGGGTCATCCAGGAAGTAAGGTTACAAGGGCTCCTGAGGCTGAGGAAGATTTTTTGTTTTGAAGTTGACGCACCTGGTGTGTAGCGGGCCTCCTAACGATCAGTTTGTTTGGTCTCGCGTGTTTGTCGGCCATTTTGTTCAGTCATAGTAAATTCTTCCGTTGGAAAGATCTTCGCGTGATCCCGCAACGTCCCATCTGTGCGAGATCCGCGCGGTCATCGGTTTTTTCACTTTGTAGAACAAAACCTCCGCGAATATCCATTGGAAACTCATGGAAGTTTATGATAGTGATGTGATGAGTTGACAACATTTCACGAAGTGGGCTAGGTTGTTTAAAAAAAGGCCATACTGATATGACGGGGCAAGGAGTGGGAGACCAACAGTGATTTCTGACGAACTTTTGCTAAAAATTGAAGAACAAGTGCGAAATGACCACCGCTTGATGACCTTCATGAAAAATTTCCTGACATTTCTTGAATTCTCCTTGGTGATATTGTGTCAGAAAAAACTTGGTTACAAGAAGTTGTGTGTCAGATGGGTGCCCAGAATGCTCACACCGCACCACTGTCAAAATTGCGTGGCCGCCGCGTGTGAATTTTTGAATTGTTTTTCACAGCAGGGAAAGCTAAAATAGTTACCATCCTCCAAAGGCTTAATCACAAGGTTACCCTGCCAATCCCTTGTCTATTTAGCTTTATTTTAGAGGGTCAGGGTTGATACACACCTGGAAAAATAATTTAAGTTGTAGTTACCGGGAAAATGTAATAAGCTTGAAGTCTTAGATTCACTTTGAATTTTGAAAATCAGGAGTGTAACACAGAGTAAATTATTAGTTTCATCTCTGATTTATGTTATTTAACAAACAGCAAACATATGTATATTCATTGATTCAAATTCTTCCTTCCAAGAGCTCAGCGGCCCATCAAAATTTAAGTTCTTTTCCCCCACAAAATATAAATTTTGACACATACGTATATCAGAATGACAGAGATTCTTGATTAATTCTTGTCTTGGATAAGAGCCGCTAAATAAATTTTGCTTAACAGGTTGAAAAAAGTGATAATGTGTGATTGTTTTAATGTTTTTCAAAATGAGCTCTATGATAGTTGAAACCTTTTATCAAGATTGATTTTTCAAACAAATTTTTCTTGGATGTCTTATCCCTTTATTTTATGCGAATACATAATATATATCTTTTCGCTTTATGAGTTAATTGTATTATATTTAGAAGAAGGTGTAGTGTATATATATATATATATATATATATATATTAAAAGGCAACCATCACCTTTTTATCCAATGGCAGCAATGTAAATTGGGAACTGTGTTCTTCTTTTCATACTAAAAGCATTATTGTGTTCCTCCCCTTTTACATGTTTCTATCCTCCTTCCCTATACCTTCTTCCAAATACAATGTATTATCCCTTTATTGGAAATTATGCAATTTTCTTGCTTTAGCTTTGCATATAAAAGGCCAGTGAAAGGCTTTATTTTTTCTCTGGAAAATCTGGGAAATATAGGAAATTATTAAACTTGCAAAGCATATCAGCCTTGAAGTTGTAATTGATTGTGTTTTAGGATCATAATTTCTTTTTCGCGCATCTTAAACTTGATTGTTGTTATGGTTGTTATCACCATTACAATCTTTTATTCTTCAATCTTAGAACAAAGTAATTGTGTATTATTGGACAAGAGTGCTTATCGCTTATTTTTTCATTTCTACAATAGGTTAACTATTTTTGTCATAGGACCATCATACCAATCCCTCGCATCTCAAAAGAAGAGCGCCGCCACTTGTTTGCCATGAAGGTGGAGGAGGAGGAAAGACAGCGACGGGAGCAGGACGAGCTCTGGAGGCATCATGAGGAGCGATGCATGGCACTAGGGGTAGACCCTCAACTCACTGCTGCATTTGACCCCCAGACTGGCTACCCCTGTTTCTTTGACCACACTCAGGGTATTTGGCAAGCCTACCCTCCCCCACAAGGTTAATAAAATAACTTTAGTTATTATACAATTGACAACTGAAGCCAGCATTAATAGATAGTTTCTGACTGATTTAAATGTGGATTATGGTTTTTACGCAAAGGTTTTCTTATTCTTGCTACAAATTAGGGCACGCGAAGTCCACTTTTTGAATTTGGTGTGAACTAGGATCAAAAATATTATGTAATTTCAAGGCAAAATCTAAGTTTGAATTATTTTTTTGTTAGTGGTTTTATGCATAAAAAAATCTTATGGGGCTTAATTTTATAGCTTTGGGTACTAAATTCGCTTATAAAATATTTTATAGCACAATATATTGTAACATTTCATTCTAATCTGCAAAATTAAATTATCTCATTATGCACGTCAAGTACTTCATATTTGACTTTCTCTTGACCCCTCAGATTGGGATCTTCAATAAAACCGAACTCGATATTTTGATAAATGTTGATACTCCATGGCCCCCCGAAACAAATAAAAATGGTTGTTTTTGCTATGTCATGTGTCTGTATTTTGACCTAGAGCTGAAACTATTTTATAGATCAGGCTAAAACATAGTATATAGGCTTTTCATAAGGTTCCCCCGAAAAGTTTTTGGTATTAGATAATGTATCCTAAAATTAAGGGTGGTTTACTGAAGGGCAGAAAAACAAGTCAGGTTTTTCAAAATCTTCTCTTAACAATTTTGATTAAATATTGCTTCTAGTTATTGTTTGACATTATACACAAAATGGCAACTCTCATTTTGCATAAAAATGACTTTGAGGGGACTTAACATACGCAGAAATTTCCAATTTTGGTCATATCTCCACAACCTTTTGAGATATGAAATAACTCATCTTTGTAAAGTTGTAGGACTATTTAAAATAAAAATATTTTATTTGGAATCAATTTTCACTAAGCCAATAGTTTTTTAGCTACTTTGTGTGCGTGCATATATCTCTGTTTTTTTGTTGTTGTTTTTTACTGCATACTCTACCAAACAAATGTATTAGCAGCACTAGTCAAAAGGCTCCATTCTAAGATATTGTGAACGATGCTGTTCAACAAATTGTAAAAGGTATTGCTTTGAGTTCTCTGATGTGATAATTGTTGTGTTGAAGTCTTGCTGATCTTGCAAAATTGTTGATTGCTGAAAGGCCCATTAGTATCTACGGAGATTCTTTTCATCAAATTAATGTCTAGAGCTGTGAGCCACGATCTATTGTACCGCACACTACCAATCTAAAGATAATGAAACTACAAATTACTCTTTATTCTGCCACTCAAGTTTGATCTGATGACAAAACAAGAAGTTTAAAATACTAAATTGGGTATACCATCTATCTTGCACATTGAGGAGCTCTTGTTGCAAAATTCTCACACCGCATGGTGGTATAGCTATATTGGTTGATGTTTTTAAAGTTGATTCAAACAGACGGTCACAATTTCTTCCGGTAAGTGTCAATTTGAAACTTAAGTACTTCATCACTAATCAAAGTATGGTTTATCATAACTATCAATTTTTCTGAACTGTACATGGAATTTCCATTCAAATAAAGCCATATCAGGCCTTTAAGACTTAGAAAACATACCTTCTCTAGCATGATTTCACAAATGTGATATCGACCATACAAGTAGAAGAGGCTATAACCCAACTTCTGCTGCAAGAGAGTAAACTTATCCTTAAGTTATCCAATGTTGTAAGCGTGTATCATTGTCTTTACTCAATATTTTATGTCTAACTATTCAATTAATTCACAAACTTCATTTGCTTGGGTCTTTCCTGCTCCAGGCTCAAGCTCAGGAACCCCAAGAAGTTTTGATAATCCTGCACCAGAAACAATAATAGGAAGACGATTCATTTTTTCTTTGCTTGTGATACTTGCAAAAATATTTCCATCCTAATGGATAGCTAAATATACAGATAGTGAAAACCTCTCACAAATCTGAAACGCTGCTCATTCTCAATATTTACTTCATGCCTTGTAGATTGATGATTGTCTTATGGTCAACTCTTCTATATTTTTTCCAAGATATTTTGTAAATGCATTGAGAATGTAAGTAGCCGGTTTATCTGAAGTCGTAGTTGGTCACAGAGCTGCGGGTTTTTCACTACTGACTGCGAGAGCTGAACAATTACTTCTTTTGTTTGGAACAGATGTGTAGCAGGCTCATTCCACTAATCCTCCTCTTTGAGCTCTGATGTTTCTGTAACATTACATAAACTGTGTTCAAAATGCACATAAGACGCAGTTGCAGACAGATATTGCAGTTCTTGATAACATCTTTCCTAGCATCCTACGTCTACTTCACTCCAAACGTTTTTCTTTTTTTTCTTTTTTTCTTTTCCAGATAAATGTCAACACCACCATAAAGCCTTAACAACCTTTCTCTCTTTGAGCTTTTGTAATTCCTTGTTTTCATTACATTGTATCATGTCAAAAGTTTGGGCATGAGCAATGTCAAATGGATCATCACTAGCCTAGTTTCAGATGTTTGTTTGGGAGCTTTTCAAGTCCTTTCCAAACTTTATAAATTTTATCAAGCTTGTTTATATTATTGTATTCCCTGCAATGTTGGAATTCGTAGCTTCCTCCCAGAAAAGTAGCAATTCTTGGTTAACTATAGTCTCACTATCAGGGATGGTCTTCTTTTCTCATTTATAAAAATACGAGAGACTACTAATTTCTTCACTTTTTTTGTTTTTTAAAGTAAGTTGCGTTGTGCGTTTCACACATCTCCCTGATTAGTTCAGATCGAATAAAACCTAGGTCAGGGGATTGTGCGGTGATGATCGATTTTGTTTAAGATGCAACCATTACCTCTTTTATATAATACAATACAATACAATACAATGGAGCTCTTTGACAATGTGAAAATGTTATGCTTGTTTGTGGACCATGTTGGAGAGAGAGTATATTATTTCATTTATGCTCTTCAGGGAGGAGTGTTTCTGTAATAATGTACCTTGTTTATCTGAATCTAAGACAAGTTTTTTCCCCCAAATTTGTAGCTTCAAAATCTAGGGATTGTCTTAAATTCTTACTTAGGAATGTGTTAGGACTACATCAAAAGGTAACGTTTTACATCTTTATTTAATATTAATACAATAGTGCATGGCTGCCTCTTTTTTTACAGATTTTATCCATTTTTGCACAATTTATAGGTATAACTTACACAGATCACAGGATATTTGGTTATTTTCATGGGTTTTTAAGATATTTTTTAGGTTATTTGTGCAAAGAGGTTTTCCTTACAGAGTTAGGTTATTGTTAAAAATAACTACCCAGTTGTAGCGCGATATGACACTCGATACCCATAGTATTGCAACAATCAATACTATACGCTAAAAATTTTGATACCACTCTTAAGTATTCAGCATGATTAGCTCCACAAATGTGTTGGGGATAGTGATGGGCATAATCAAATTGAATTTTATTTTGTTTTGCTGTTTTTTATTACTTTTCCAATTACTTCACTACGATATTAAAAATTCAGCGCCATTCACAATAGTCAAAATAGATTTAAAAACAAATAATGAATTGTCAAATTTTTATGTATTTAATTCTTAAAACTTTGCTTACATAGCTAATGTTTGTCAAGTTAGATGGGAGGAGAGAACTCAAATCAATTTTAAACAAACAATTGATAATACAGAGTTTACTAGACAATTTTAGCGATGCCGAACTTTAATTTTAATTTGTGAAACTCCACAATATATCTTAAATTTGATTAATATCAAGTAAATTATTATCTTTGATTAAATATTCCTAAATCATGGGTTTTGAAATTAGAATAAAGATATTTGTTTAGTTATCACTAATTTTTTAAACAGCTGTCATGATGAATGACTTTTACGTAAATTCAGAGCTGACATGTTTATCTTTTCCTTATAAAAGCAACAGTTTGTTATATATTTATCTGAAACACTTTCAAAGTCTTCTTATGCAAAAGCAGTTTTTGTCACCAAAAAGTAAATTCCTTAGCAATTCTGCAATCCTAAATTTTGCAACCCAAATTATATTTTAAGTCAACACAGATTTTTTTTTTATTGTTAGTATTACAAACTAAGTCTACCATAATTGTTATTTTCTTCATTCATGATATAATAAATAACACTTTTAAAAAATCTATCCAGAACCACTAGAAACCTGGGTGTCATCTTTGATTCGGGTAAATATAGTATAGCATTTTGTTTCGCAAATCTTATGAGTTTAGATTTAATGTGTTTTGGTTAAGATAAAATATTAAACTTATGCGATGCACTGTGCCATTTATTTCATATGATCATTAATTTTCAACAGCTAATAATTGTAATAATTTAACATAGTAAATGGAGTATTTAGCTGCCAATACTTTTTTTTGTCAAAACCAGAAATTTTTGCGGAGCTAAGTCGATTTTTTTTTAAGTAGTCGAAATTTTGAAACTTCGCTCTCACTACTAAGTATAAATGCTATGCATGTGCGAAGCTTTGAAATGTTGGAAATGTTGAAGTAGGTCATATCTCCTTCACTTCAACACCTACAATAACTAAGTCAAAGGAAGGATAAAACTTCGATAAAATACAAACTGATTTGATTTATCTGACTGAATATTACAGATTTCAAGATATGGCAAGTTTAGAACCAATACTTAACACTATTTTAACACGGACTAGTAATTAATCAACAACAGCCATAACATAAACATGGATAAAACTCTGGTAAGAATGAAAATATCTTCTAGTTAGTATCGCCAACATTATTTTGTAAAAATAAAAGACCCGCCAATGTTTAGTCCTTGATATTTTCTCTCTTTTGAATTATCTGTGGCAAATTTATAAGTGAATCTTTGATACAGAAGTTTTTCAACAAAAATCCTATCCTTAATTTTGACTTCCATATTTTAACATTTGTTTCACATCACATTTAAAAAGTGAACTTCCCACACTCATAGTAGATGCTAGTGGAATTTTTCATAATCTGGCTTTTGTAGAACTTAACTGCATGGATAAATATAAGTTTTTAATCTTATTAAAAGAAATTATTTTACACTTTTTTTTTCCATCAGATCCCAGCACAATTCCACCAGGGGCTGTCCCCCCCGAGATTAGACCATCCCCACTGTACACCCCATCACCTCACATCCCGCCAAACAATCCACATGGAGTTATTCCATCCACACACCTTCTACCAGGGGATTATGGTACCAACAATCCTCATATTCCCCCTTTGCCTTATGACCCCCCACCTCAACCTCACTTGCAGCCAGGTTACATGGACCCTCTACTGCCAGAGTTCATCCCACTACCGTCAGGCCCCCAACCACAACCACAATCCTTGTATGCACCTCTGCCCCAGACTTTGGTTCCACCTCAACCCCCACTCCCACCTGTTAAACTACCTCCGAAGTGGAAAGCTGCCAAGGACTCGGAAGGGCGAACTTACTACTACCACGTAAAGACGCGTTTGTCACAGTGGGAGTTCCCTGTGTGGCCAGATGATCTTACTGCTCAGCAGGAAACAGACTCATCTTCAGGCTCCAGTGATGAAGATGATGATGAAGAGGATGATGAAGAAGAAGAAAGCTCTAGTGAAGAGGACGATGAACTCGATAAGGTACTTCCTCAGCCTACACTTGTTCTAAAACAGTCATGTTCAGCTAGCATGTGCTTCCTAAAACTCTTCCTTTTGGCTCTGTCTACTTTTTCTTATCTTGTTTCAATGGCAAACAAAAAAAACAGCTTTAGTGGCCGCATGGTCTAACATGCTACTCTCACAATTGACTAGACTGCCTAAGACAGGGAGAACAGGGTTTGATCCCTGTCAGATGCACTGAGGATGGATTTTCTTAAATGTTTTTCCACTCTCCCTTAATGCAAATGCGAGTGCATTACCTATAAATTAATCCCAAACACATTAGTGTAATTAGTACATAGGTGTATAATCCAAATGGGTATTTATATGTGGGGGTAAACATTGCTTTGAAAGACCAAATTCAGAGGTCAAAATCCACAATTTCCTTCACATCTATGAAAAACTTTAGAAAAATTTCAAAGCATAAAAGATGTGTAAATTATGAATCAGATAAATACATGAAAATTTACTTAGTGAGTGTATTGATGTAGCATTGTAAACGTGAGATGAATGGATCAAATTCCTAGATTCTCCTTGATTGTGTAAGTAATTGTAATATCACTGTTTTCATAATTTATGTTGGATGGCAATGACATTATTTGTGGGCATGAATCAAATAGGGGTGAAGTGTTTACCATAAATTTCTGGAAAATATTAAGTTCAAGTTCAAGTTGACCTAGGGTATTGTGACACAATCAACAGACCTTAACCTCTTCCTCGTCCCTTGATTTTAGGATTAATAAGCTCACATTGACATTCGATGAGAAGAAACACCTTTAAAATCAGCAAAATATAAGCTTGAATATTAATATCTCACTGATCTATTAAGTAGATGTAAAATAAAAGTAGCTGAAGCATCTACTTAATGAAAGATAAGGTTAATTTAACAAAATAAATAATATTGTGATTGAACGTTAAATACAAATCTAACGTGGATAGGACTTCCTTAATAATTATATCTTTATAATATTAAGTTTTCCTCTAAAAATCCGGGTAGTAGTTTTTTCCGCCAGAATTTCGGGAACATATAATTTCCATAATTGTTTTTCTTAATTTTGTGATCTCGCACAAGTCTAGAACACATGTATTTCAGCAAGTAGTCAGAAATTAATAATGAATGTTATCCAAATTGATAGTAGGTTAAGATAGTGATCTCCAACCTTTTTCGAAGTGCAATTTCGATTTTTACCCATGAGATTATCGGAGCTCTTGCATTATGATCTTAGATTTTTAATTGATACAAAATGAATGTATAACTATTATAAAATGTGTTACTTACCTTTGATTAAAAAAACATGGAATGAAAATTATCACTGTGAATTTAAATTAAATGGGTGTGTTTGACATAAAAAAAAGTTTACAGAAACTAAACACTAGATGCACAGTTAGTGGGAGTTTTGAGCCTGTATTGATGCACATGATATGTTAAACCTTGGCTCTAGTGGAGAAATAGCCATTTGAGAGCCTGTTCCACGTTAAGCTGATTCCTATATTTGGTTTTAATAACAGCCACAGCAGAAAATTTTGTTTTGCAAAGATAGGATGTGAAAAACTGCAAGAGAACTGCTACAGCTTTTCCACTCATTATTGGGTATCACTTTCAGCCTGACACCAAAATTGTGAGCTCACAATATATCAATTGTGTCCCATTGTGTAAGCTGAGGACAGATCTATCATTTTTTCTTGTTCACTTATTGTTAGCCTCTTTTTTGCTTCCGCAGAAAAAGGATTTCACATCTACTCATTTTAACGACCTTATCTATGAATTCCTAAAAATATTTTTTAACCTAATTTTAACAATTTTAGGTGAATTGTGATTTTAAAAAAAGGTGTTATCTTGCCATGTGTGAACATATATTAGGGCGTTAAATGTAAACTCATACCGTTTGTAGTTTCTTGGGGTTATTTATAAACAATTTCTTAAGCCAAACATAAAATACCATAAATATTTTAAAAATACACTGACTCCCAGGTATTGTTTAATAATTTATAAGATTTTTGCTTATGCCACCCCTGTACAAGTCACTTTAAACATTTCTACTAGAGATGGGCCACTCGAATCTTCAGATCCACCGAATCCTGACAAATATTCGAGGATTTGGTGCTATATTGGATGCAATGTTCGAATCTTTCACCTCCTAAACAAAGTATATTTTGATTTTTGAATTAAAAAATTATTAAGCTAGGCCTACTTGAAAAGCATAACTTAATTCATAATCAATATTTTGTCTGACATAAGAGATAAACGTGAATAAAATCATCTTTAAAAAAAAAGTTAGGTGTAGAAAATTTAACGTGCCTAATACCCTACCTTTCCACCATTATGGGAAACTTGGACTCAACCGTTTCAGCGGATGCTTACTTCTGAAACTTTCATCTCACGAACGATTTTGTAAATATTTTAATGAACACATTAAAGCTCTTCAAAAACTGAAAATTCAAACTAGAATTACAAATAAACTCTAAATAAAGTAAACAAATTACAGATTTTTTTTAAGAGATATAAGAACACATTCGACACAATACAAAGTCAGCCGCCATGACATATGTTTACTCACCAGTAGCCAGACTGATGATTAAATAAACATGACTGTTAATTCTTACCACCCAACTGGTTTTAATCATCTACAACTATGCAAAGAACGTCAATTTATTTCATACAATCTTTGTTATATATTTTTTTAGGTTTCATGAAAAATAAACTGTAACAGTTAGACACCGATAAAACGGTTTACTTACGCCTACCGACCTATGTATTGTATATCAATTATTTGTTTAAAATCGATTCAGATAATCTGATCTCTTAGTAAGTGCTATCGAGTTTTAAGAATCAAATAATGTCTTGCTAATTCATAATTTTTTTTTAAATGGGTCTTATTATTATTGTTATTATTATTATTATTATTATTATTATTATCATCACCTAGTCTTACTACCCGTTCGGGTTATACGCACTTACGCTAATGTGTAATGGTAGGGTGATTGTGAGATGAAATGGAGGACCTATTTCACAAGATGTCTTGTCAGAGGTGAAGGAAGGGTTTGGTAATCAGATAAATCTGTGCCGGGACTGAGGATTGAACCTCGGACCCCCAGCACAGAATTCCGACACCTTACCCCTAGACCACCAGATCACCCCAAATTGATTCTAACTAAGAGTTGTTTTTTTTTAGTTCAAATATGTTATTGAAATAATTGTAAAAATATTCAAACATAGTCTTTCCTAATAAAATAATAATAAACATATTGCAAAAGTCAAAAATATGTTTGTATTTTAAATAGAATGTATTCTCAGAAATTGATATATCACAAGAATCTAATATATTTCTTGTTTTCTATGAGAAGATAGATAATTTATAGAAAAGAAAATAATACATAAGGATTATTGAGTTCACTATTTCCAATGTATATTTAGTTGTTAAGCATGTTGTTCTAGTCTTCTTTTTTTTCTGTTTGTATTTTTATTTTAGCTTATCAAAATAAATTATAATACCTCAAGATGATTAAAGTTGTTCAAAACGTAACTAGGCCTAATCTGTTTTGTTTATTTCACATGTTTTTTTAGAAACTTAACTCATTCTATCAACACTTAAAAAATAATTTAAAGACACTCAAATTTTGAATGATTTTATTTCTAATCAATAATATTAGATATGGGCCACTCGAACTCGAATCCACCAAATCCTGATCAGTATTTGAAATTCAAGGATTTGGTGTTTTACTAGATTTGATGGTAAAATCTCTTTCACCTATAAAAAAAAGTATAATTATTTTTAATTTAAAAATTAGGCCTACTTGAAAAGCACAACTTAATTCGTAATCATTATTTTGTCGGACAAAATAGATAAACATTATTAAAATTTCTCTTTTTTAAAAAAAATTATAGTTGTTAGATGTAGAAAATCTAACGTGCCTAATCCCTACCCTCCAACCTCTATGGGAAACTTGAACTCAACCTATATAGAGCATGCTCACTTCAGAAACGTTCACCTCACGAACAAGCTTGTAAATATTTTAGTGAAAACATTAAAACTATATCGATTGTTTGTTTAAAATAGATTCAGGTAATGTGACAGGGCTCCTGTGGTCTGGAAAGTCAGGGAAAAAAATAATAGTCAGGGAATATCTAAAAAAGTAAATGATGATATAACTAAGGCGGAAGTAATTTGGGCTGTGCAAGGTTTTTACAAATAAATGTCTTTCAATTCGTGCAATAATTTAAGTACAATTTTTCAGTTGATGTTTCTCGAGTGTTCCATTGCCAATGCCTTTACCCTTGGTGGAGACAAGGCTCCATACTTCATTGTGCATGGCTTGGCTCCATTCTTTCATAACAATTTACTGGACCGCCTAAAATCATGTAACAACTTTGTAATTTGTTTTGATTAAGCGTTGAATAAAGTTATTCAAAGAGGACAAATGGACATAGTAATAAGATTCTGGGACAAGTAAAATCATAAAGTCATCAGTCACTACTTACACAGTGTGTTTTTCGATACGAGCACCGTTGAATATTTACTTAAACATTTTCTGGGTGGTATTTCTCCTCTTCCACTCTCTAAGTTGATACAAGTGTCAATGGATGGCCTAAATGTCAATTTAAAGTTTATAACACTTCTTCAGGAACACATCAAATCTGTCACAGACCATGAAGTATGTAGTTTGCTAAATCTGGGAACATGTGGGCTTCATGCTGTTCATGGTTCCTTGAGAACAAAAGTGGATTCTGTTGATTGGGATATAAGTATCTTATTGTGTTACATATACTACCTGTTCACTGACTCTCCAGCTTGTCAAGCTTTGTTTACTCAGTTGACAGGATGTGCATCTTTTTCATTGAAATTCTGTGGTGTGCGGTGGATAGAGAATGCAAAGTGCTTTCAAAGGAAACTACAAATTTGGGACCATGTTGTTAAGTTTCTCAAAGAAACAAAACTTCCTAAAACAAAACTTGTAGAGACACTGAAAAGAGCAGCCTGTGATCCATTCCTAAAGTGTAAACTAGCTTTATGCAAGACAATTCCATATCTTTTTGAAGCTGTAGAGAAACTGCTAAGATACCTTATGAATCGTTGCATGAAACCTGATCTGATGAAGTGCACAGGTCCAAAGTTACTGTCTATCGACACAAAAAAAAATCAGAAAATTTGATCCTTAGCAAAAATATTGATGTAGGAATTGCAACAAGACGTTTGTTAGGAGAAACTGCAACCACAGTAACAGAAAGACAAAAACTAGAATTTATACACGAGTGCCACAGTATGTTAACCACCACGATTGCAAAACTACAAGAAAGAAGTTCCTTAAAACAGAAAGCTGTGAGAGGTTTGTTTTCATTGGATTCTTGTGTTATTCAACATTCACCTCAACTGGGCCAGAAGAGATCTTCTTTTCTTTTGGAGGAACTCAACCATGCCAACATCATAAATGATGATCTGGCTGAAAATACCAAGAAAGAATACTTGCATCTTTGCAACCTCAAAATATCTCAGCTTCAATAATTATTTCATCCTTGTGATCAGTTTAGTAGTGATGAAGTAGGGCTTGACACTATTTATGGTAGCTTTCTAATAGGAAATGCAAATTACAAACATCTTTGGGAAGTAATAAAGCTTTGCCTTGTCTTGTCGCATGGGAATGCAAATGTTGAAGGTGGTTTTTCAGTCAAAAAATCTTTACTGGTTTAAAATATGCATGAAAAATCAGTCACTGCACGGCATCACATTCATGATGGGATACAAGAAGCAGGAGGGATTAAAAACATACACATTAGCACATTAGCAAAAAGATGTTGGATTACATGAGAGGTGCTCGGAAATGCTATCATGAATATTTGGAGATGAAGAAGCAGGAAAGAGGAAATTAGATATACAAGTTAAAGATTTATAAGCAAAAAGAAAAAAATTAATGATGTTAACTGAAGAGAAACAAGAAGCAATAGAAGTGGAGTTGCAAGAACTGAAGAAGAAACAAGCTTCACTTTATTAAATATAGCATAGTATCTTATTGTATGACTTTTGATAATTTTAATAAAAAGAAAATTGACTTGAGACATGAATAATATGAAAGCAGACACAGTTCCTCCTGTTGTGAGCTATTCACTTCAGGAGATGTACAGGCTAGGTAAAATAAGACTGTAGTGATACCAAACTTTTTATGTTCTTAGTGGCCTGTTATTTAGTACGTATTTCTGCACTTGATACCAAAGTGAATCAAGTTTGTTACAACTTTTTGATAGGGTTAGAATTATTAAATTATCTTTCCATCATTTTCCCTGAACTGATTTGCAAGACGTCTGCTTTCTTATTCTTCCATGAGAGGTGAGGCAAGGTCGGCTGTAGGGGAGAAAGAGGTGGCCGAAATAAATGTATTTAAATTAATATTTTCACAAGCATAGTATTGTAAAGTTTTAATAGAAATTTTATGAGAAATTGGTCAGGAAACTTGAGAAAATAGTCAGGGAGAATTTTTCTACAAATACTGTAGGAACCCTGTCTGATCACTTAGTAAGTGCTATCGAGTTTTAAGAATCAACGACTTGCTAATTCATAATTTGTTTTTAAATTTATATTAGCTAAGAGCTTATTATTTTTTTAAATGTGTTGTTGAAGTAATTATAAAAATATTCAAACGTAATCCTGCATAATAAAATAGGAATGAACACATTCCAAAAGTCGAAAATATGTTCTTGTTTTAAATAAAATGTATTCTCAGAAATTGAAACATCACACAAATCGAATATATGACTTGTTTTCTACGCAAAAATAGATGATAGTTATAAAGGAAAAAAGTTCTACAAACTTAAGCATTATTAAGTTCACTATTTCCAATGCATGTTTAATTGTTAAGCATGCTGTGTTAGTCTCTTTTGTTTAATCTGTTTGTATTTTCATTTTTGCTTTCTTATTAAAATAAATTATAATCCTTCAATGATGATTAAAGTTGATCAAAAAGTAACTAGGCCTAATCTGTTTATTTCTCATGTTCCTTTTTAGAAACTTAACTCATTCTATCTACACTTTAAAAATAACTAAGACACTTAAATGTTTATAGATTTGATTTTTAAACAATAATATGATTCTAGATTGTTTAATTTAGCTGGATTTCAACCACTGTTTTGCGAGGGGTTGTTGAGGTTGATTGAAATAAATTTTAATTCACAATTAGGTTCATATTGTGTAATGTAGATCTATTTGTAAATCATTAAAATTTCTAATAATTTACTAAGATTTAGATTCGAGATTCAAAAATAAAATGTAGTTTCGGATTCGAGAAATAGTCGATTCGACCTATCTCTAATTTCTGCAAATAAAACAATGGTTTATTCCTGGTTAAAAATTATTGTATGAAGGTAAGTGGATTTACTTTATCATTCGACAACTGAGAATCTAGATAACTAGCATATGTCAATTTGAAGGGATAGTATTTACACCAGGTATCTTGATCTCCTTCCTTAATCTAATCTATTATTATCATCATCATCATCATCATCATTAACATCATGCTTACCATGTTCATCTTTGGTATTAACAGTCTATTAATTTTGTTTCTCAGCATGCAACCCAAACTGGTAGTAAGACGCGGTGCTAAAAAAAAAATTTCTTCTAACAGTTTTCTTCTTCATAGAGTATATTTTACAACCATAATTTTGTTTATATATTGAAAAATTAAAAATTGTGGATTGGAAAACAACCACTCTGAAGAGATCTATAGTCTTGGAGTTATGTATCTTACAATGGCAGTTTCATAGAAAATGAAAAACTACTAATTTAATAAAAGTATACGGCCTTTAGATATGAAGGTTAGCTATAAATATATCAAATAAGCAAACACACAGAGCTGATAGGAGTGGTCCTCCAGCTTGAGAGTTCGGTGTGGGCTTCATAAGCTCTCGCCATGAAAAAATCCTATCAAGAAACACTCAAAAATTTGATAAAATTAGCTTAAGATAAAGATAAGTGGTGTACTTTTGTAAATTCAACAATTAACTTTATATTTTCTAATGCCATAGAATAGTAAAGTAAAATTTCATAAAAAAGTATTGAAATATCACACAATATAAGATTGATGACTTTAAATCTCTTTAATCTACTTTTTTGATAAAGGCCATAAAGAAGAATTTCATTTTCAATATTCACTTATATTAATTCTAAAGAGAATTTGTTTGTAAATGAGAAAAAATTATCATTTAAACTTATTTAAAATTAAATAACTTCCCATGTCATGTCCAACATTTCTCAAACTTTGATTTTAAACCCAATTTTCCAAATTAGTTTTAATTTCATTTTAGTGATATATTCTTAAATTTTACTCTGTAAAATAAGATATGTTTGGCTATAAAATACTTAAATTTGCTTGGAATGATCTAATTAATTTCCACACCTTATAGCATTTACTAAGTTTTATCAAAAATATATAAAAGCTTATGCTAGAATAAATAATCTCAAACAAACATATTTTTTTATATATGTGCAAGTTCGAAAAACCCTATAATTAAATATTACATATAGTTTCCCAGATATCATCATTGATATGTAAATCAAACATAGTAAATTGTTTATACTAACTGTGTTAGATTTTTTTAAACTAACTATTTTACAAAAGTTTTAAAGGCCTGAGCAAAATTAATATACATTTGGAATTTAGTTTAGTTTTCTATGCCCTGAGGTATTTTTCATTAATTTTTTTTACATCAATTTGCTTTAAATTAGTTTCAAAGCTTAAAACTAGAAACTATGAAATTTGTGACTAACAAAAAATCCTGATAACATTTTTATTTCTTTTCATGGCCAATTTATTAACAGTGTTTATGTTAAAATACAGAATATGATTCTTAGCATATGTACACTCAAACTATACAAATTTTCTCTATCACAATTTTATACAAAAAAAATCCATAACAATTAGGTCAACTATATGAGCTTTATTAAGTTGATTTGAAATTAAATATAATTGGTGCAGTGAATTTAAAGGTGATCAGTATGCTTATTGTATCGTTATATTCAGTTCAGACAGGTGTGATTAGCAAGTTTTTGTGTGAAACCCTTATAGTAGAGTTGGGTCAAATAAACTATTTTACGAAGCATAATCTCAAATTTACCTTGAATCCAAATCTTGGAAAATATTATTAACATTAGAGGAAATATAAATCTAATAGAATATACAAATTGTTATTAAATTTTAACAATCTTTCTAATTATAAAGATGGGTCCTCAAATCCTTAAGGATATTTGCGATTCAAGGATTCAATACTCAACTCCTTGAAGAAGAAAAAAAATCATGGAAAATTTGTTTAAGCGCTCTAATAATTGGTGGTTCAGAACCAATTATAATTATAGGATTAACTTAACCAGGCCAGTAATTTTACATTTAAATGAATGCTTCATATTCAAGATTCACATTATAAAGGTAAATTGTAGATTAAGATTTGTAAAATAGTGGATTTGACCCATCTCTTCTTTAAATCCATTATTTATAACATTTATACATTAATTTATTTTTTAATTACTGGTATATTATTATTATTATTGGTTCTGGACCACCAAACAGCTGTTTTAAAGCTAATAAACAAATTTCATTTGGATTTAAAGAAACTTTTTTTTAAGGATTTAAGTCTTGAATATGAAATTTTATCGAATCGTCAAATCTCTAATATCCTTGGATTCAAGGGCCCATCCCTACTTTATAGTTCATATTCATATTGTTCAACGTGTCCACTCTCGACATAAATCGGAAGTATGACATGTATAATACTTCTTACTGTGCACACATTCATAGTGGGTTGGTAAAAAAACTTTCTCTTTTTGGGTTTAAAAACATCGAACTATAAGTGTGAGGGGTAATCTAAGTTTTTTCATCAGTTATTTCTCTAAAGGCCATAAAAACCCCACATTAGCCAAACAGGTGGAATTGAGATATTTTACCAGTAATTATACTAGAAATTTATTTTAAAATTTGAGCACACACCCTAAAATAGTATTAGACTTTTAACCTTTCTAAAAATTACACACCCTTAATAAATAAACCGACACAACAAATTAGATTTTAAAGTTAGAAAAAATAGAAACCACATAAATAGGGATAAAACAAAACATCAGAATAGAATTCGTATTCTTAGTCTCGTCTCAATAAATGGGTTTTATTTCATAAACCAGCGGGGCAAGCAAAAAAAAGTATGTCCATATAAACATGGTTTGCAATATTGGCTTTTATTATTGTTTGCATGTAATCATTAATGTATATGAGTTTTAAATATATAAATCAGCCATATAGGGAGCTAATCAACAAAATATCTGACATCTAAACTTGAACCAATTCTTAAGTACCCTAACTCGGGTGGGAAATTATTGTTGTCTCGCTAAGTTCCCAAACTAATCTTGGCTGTGAGAAATTGCCTTCTTAAGTTTCCTTACTTATCGTTTGGGCAATTGCTGTTTTTATAAGTTTCTTTACTCATCTAAACTTGGACCGATTAATAAGTTCTTTGACACACAACCTAGGAACCAATACTCCCTCTCAGTTCTTTAACTCATCAAACTAACCTTGAACCTATTACTCTCAGTTCTGTAACTCATCCAAACTATTGTCATATGCTAAGATCACTGAATTATCTAAACATTCCATTATGCCACTTTCACACTTATGCCCAGTAAATGTATAACTGTTACGTCTCATTTTGATTTCCAAAATTTTATTGTAATTCTTGTTAGGGCGAAGATGATGACGATGAAGATGATGATGAGGAAATAGCTGATGAAGTGAAGGAAGACAAAAGGGAAAGTAGCATAGTGAACAGTTTGAGTATCCCATCATCGATATCACCACTTAGTATCCCGCTGCCAGCCATGGAGCTTAGTCCAGTCCCTCAGGAGGATATCTCATTGGAAGATGAGGAACTACAGAAGAAAGAGAGGCGAAGGGAGGGGCTGGTTCAAGAAAGAATTATCAGTGTAAGTCATTTTTACTGTCCTTCCTTTCTTCTGGACCTGGTCATAGTTGAGAAAAGTGTTGGTATTCATAGTAATATAAATTTGCTTTTGATATTTATAAGGGCATCTTTTTCATTGTTCTTTGAACACTTTCCTAGAAGTTTCAATACATAGTATATCAAATTAAATAAAGCTAACATTTTCCTTCTCCGATGGAACGTTTGATTCAAAATACTTAAAAATATTGTTTGGTTTCACAACTTGATATCGTCTTCCTTTCTTCTGGTTTCAAAAAGTTGTAAAGTCAGACACATTGAAACACAAAGTTTCTATATTTTCTCATTGTTGATTTTATTTTTTATGAAACTTTGTGTTTTAATTTATGTGTAACCTAAAAATGCCATACTTTCTCTTTTAGAACATCTTTTTGTCATTTCTCGGCACTCAAAAAGGTTAAATTAATAGTCCGGTGCCTGGTCGTTAAATTTGCTCTATACTTAGTTTGGGGTTGAACCACTATAAGTAGTATTAAAGTTTTAAAACCAATTTGATGGAAAAATTAATAATTTGAATTTAGAATATTCTTAAGTGTTAAAGTGTCCCATTCCTACTCGTAACCAATTTTTTCGCCATGTAAAGGATAAGAATTTATAGCGTCAATAAAATTCAAGGCCTATAACCCAAACAGGTAGTAAGACGTGGTGCTAAAAAAAACTAGCAAATGCTTTGAGAGCTTTGACTCACAATTAAGTTTTTTTGAACTTGAAAGAACTTTGTGTAGATGGTATCATTGAATATTATTAAATTTTATTTTTGGTATTTCAGCCAAGGAGAGATGAGGACCGAACAGATATGAAGAAGTACCGTGAGATAAAGGAGAAACTACGTCGCAAGAAGGAGCAGGTGCGAGCCAAAGAAAAGAAGAAACAACGCCATCGAGATACCAAACAGCACTCTGAGAAGCCTGTGACAGTTGCTGCAGACACGTCGAGCAACACCGAGCGTAAGATAAAGGACCATTTCAGGCTCCAGATGGCAGGTGTTATTGTGCAGTATCTCAATCCCTATCGCAAACCAGACTGCAAGAAAGGGCGCATCACCAACACAGAAGACTTTAAATACCTCGCAAGAAGGGTCAGTTCATTCTTCAGCTAGACCAGAGGTGACCATGTCAACCTAGAGTATTGGTTATCATATTAACCTAGACCAAAGTTGGCTGTGTTAATCTGTAATATAGATGGTCATGTGTACTAAGACTAGGAAGGCCTTTTTATGTCATATAAAAGATGATCTCTCATGCCTGGGAAAATTGGGACCACACTAACATTTTCAATAGAGTTGGGTCGAATCCACTATTTTACGAATCCAAATCTTCAATGTATTTTTACAATCCCGAATTAAGAATCCAAATCTTGGAAAAAATTATGAACTTAATTGGAAATATAAAAAGAATAGAATAATAAAAAAGCTGACACCCTAGCTCAGTTGGTAACGTGTCTTTCTACTGAGCTGAGGGTCCCGGCTAATGTCCAAGCTCTTACAAGTCTTACCATTTTAGTTTGAAAATCAATATATATTAGGGGTATGCGAGCTTGGGTTTCTTAATTGATTAATTTTAAATTGTTAGAAAGTATTTTGAACCACATTTTCTTAAAAGATGAATTACATTCATTTTTATAAATAGTAAATAATTTGGAAAAAAAAAGTTAAACAATGGAAATATCTGTTTTTAAATTAAAATAATAGCACTTCTAAAATACAATTTAAAAATAAAAACAAAACTCATATCATTAAGGACATTAAAATTTGACTAACAATTATAAAAAAAAGTTAATAAAATAAATAATTGCGTGATGGTTTGGAAATATAAAAATAAGACATTGTAGAAACACACTACAATAATGTAAAGTGATAGTGAAGGAAGCCAACTTGCAAGGATAGTTATGTTAGGCCTAGATAGGAACAAACACACTTCTCTCTTCATGTCTTCTTAAGCTTTTCCACTTCTTCTAAACTTCCACAGTTACACATTAGTTAAAATTTTCGGGAATATTACTTTTTCATTAATGTCTCTTCATCAGAAAAATAAATATTTTCTAAAATTCAAAACAATGTACAACTGTGGAAGTTTGAATATGTGGGAAGTGTAAAAGTGTAGAAAGAAAATATAGAAGTGTGTTTGTTTATATCTAGGCCTAACCTAACTATCCTTTCAGCATGGCTTCTTTAACTATCACTTTACATTATTGTGGAGTTTGTCTACACTGTTTTGATAAAAAAAAAAGTTAATAAAATTGACATTTTAATGAGCTAATAATATTTCCCCAAAATATGCTCAGTAACTTAATTTACCTTAGAATAAAACGTAAGCATAGTTAAAAGTTAGAAATTTGAAGTGTTTCATATTTTGTTTATTATTCCTTAATGTAATTGTGCATGATCACTACATCACTTCTTCTGTTCCATTTCCATTCCTCTATGTGCAGTTGCATATGCACGTTTTACGGGCTCTCGCTAGACACTATCTTATTGAGAAATTTACTACAATTCAATGTTTAATGCTTATAAAAGTTGATGCTCATACTTTAAAGTTAAAAATAATATTTCTAGAAAACTATAATAAATAACAATAATAGTAAATGTTTTTTAATATAAATGGGGTTAGTTGGGTAAAATATGTATTACAATAAATAAGATCAATATTGATTTTAGACAGGTTAACCAACATAATTTCATAACTAAATAGTAACTCTAATCTAGTGCTAGTTTTGTAGTTAAACGTATTAATTAATACGAGTTTTAAATATCTTAAATTTGAAAACATTCAATATTTTAATATATCATTAATATTACATTTTTAATCTAACATAAATTATTACTTTAGAAATGAACCAGGTAAAAGTAGTAAAAAGAATCATTCATTTGTTTAGTAATCTATCCAGTATTTTTTTATTTCCATTGCTTTGTCATGGCAACACAAGTAAACAACTTCAATCAAGGAAAATTCAAAATGGACAACAATATTGAATAAAGTTTCCAGTCGAAAGTAGTTTTAAAGCTCTATTGCATTATTAATGTGAAAATCGATGTTAATTTCAACAATTTGTTAAGGAATCGAATGATTTATAATTGGAAATGTTGATATTATCTAAATTAAATAGCCTATGCTTACTATTACGTTTAAAAAAATTATTATACAGTACATCAAGTGAAAGCTATAAAAAATTTAAGCTCAAAGAACTACCTCGGCTCAAAGCTCGAAATGTGAGTACTCGCAGAGCCCTACAAAAATCTTTTATAGTAACTTTCATATTGAAATGTATAGCCAGATTGCAAAACCATTAGAAAATATCATTCAGCCTAGGTCCAAATAATGTCTTCCCAAATATGTTCTTCGTCCTAGATTCAAAGAATGTGCTTCCGAATTTTGTTAAAATTGATCCATGTGCTTGTTAGATGTCAGGAAACTAACATACTCTCATGAAGTGCCAAACGGTTAAGCTAAAACTGACCTTACTATTATTTATGAAACACTTTTTTTTGTGTAACAGCCATTGCAGTGTTGGGTATTATGCTAGAAGCCGCATATTATAAATCCAGCACATACAACACTATAAATCCACATCAAACATATTTTTGTAAAAACGAAAAAGAATAGGTTCACTTCTCACAATCAACTTATTCTTTATTTCTTAAATAAGTCTTAAAATTAGGTGTGTGCGATAGTTTGAAATTTGTTTTTGATTCAAGTTTTAATAGTTGTTTGAATTATAATACTAAAGATATTTGATTGTATCTAGGAAATGTAGAGTTTAATTTACTTGATTCAATTTTAAGTTATTATTTTACAGTAAACTCAATATTTACTTTTATCTTATTAAAAAATATATACAACTTGTTTAACAATACAAAAAATATATTCAAAAATATGAATTTATGTGATTTTAACTTTTTTCTCAAATAATTATTAATTCTTTAACACTAATATGATTTTGTGTTTATGGTTTGCACATGGATCTATATCAAAAATTTAACTTGAAACATTTGTATGCAACTATTGCTCTATATTACTCATAAAAAACTGTTTTTATTCATACTCAACTCTTCCTAAGTGAAAAATAACAACTTTCACATACCTACTTAAATTTATGATACCTGTAAATGTATATTTATTTTTGTAGGCAGTTTATTTTCGAATTGAAGATATTTTTTTAATACACAAAAAATAGTATATATTTTCAAAATTATTAATAAAAGTATATTGGCATCAAAAATTATTCATAAAAATGTTAAAATATTACTTCACTTTTGAATAAGCAGTGCTTGTCTTGAAAATGTTTTAAGCTATACTAGTGATGGTGACCTGGCGGTCTAGGGGTAAGGTGTCAGACTTCTATGCTGGCGGCCGGGGTTCAATCCTCGGTCCCAGCAAAGATTTATTTGATTACCAAACCCTTCCTTGACCTCTGACAAGACATCTGGTGAATGTGAGGAAAGCCAGGCCTCCACCGTGGTTCGGATTCCATGTTAAACTGTAGGTCCTCCATTTCATCTCACAATCACCCTACCATTACACATGAGCGTAAGTCCATATAACCCGAAAGGGTAGTAAGACGCGGTGCTAATAATAATAATAATAATATACTAGTGATATTTTCTTAGGTTAATTCTTTTTTATCAATCTAATATCTATTTGTTCATCATCATCAAATGTTTCCAGCCTGTATTCCGGTCAGTTTAGTAAAATGCCTCCATCTTTCTCTATCCTTCCACCACTCTTCCTCTAATTCCTATCTAATTGTTATCACTTATAAATGTGTGGGAGGGCTCACAACTTGACTTGTATGACTTGAATAAGATTATTAGCAAATCATTCCACAAATAATGGCTAATAGTTATTGAAAATAAAGCTAAATTAAAGTATATAATAAATTCAAGCAAACAAAACTAACTGCACTTGACAACTGTCACTTCAATAAATCATATTTATAATTACATATGACATAACTCTTTCAGGAAAACCTCTTTTCACCCTTAGATGGAAGAAGCATAGAAAGTAGAAACACTCAAAAAATAACAAAAATAATATGACTTTTAAAATGAGATAACACTTGACGCTCTATATTGATTACTGTCACTAAGTTCTTTTTAGCACCGTGTCCCACTACCTGTTTGGGTCATATGCAGTGAACTAAGATATTTGAGAGACAAGACTAAAAGTGAATATTTTTTGTATTGAGGCACCTATATTTAATTTTTAAACTTGGCCTTGTTATTCGTATGAAAATTGTTATTTTCCCCGAGGCTTGTAATCCCGCCAAGGACTTTTATAATTACTTAAAAAAAGTAAATATTAAGTTACAACCTTAACAAACATTGCAACCCCATCCGCTACATACTGCGACCCCAAGCTGTAAATCATATTTAGTTGTCTATTAAAGCTAGTTGTTGGGTGCCAACGATTTATTTGTTTTCATATTCGATAAATATATTAATTAGTTCAGTAATTTTGAAGACAATTTTAAAAAGGAAATTGTCGGTGGAGAACAAAATTCCCCCTCCCCCTTCCAAAGAAAATCTTGCTTGACGCTTGTAAAACAAAATCTTAGGAAATTGACCAAACTCTTTTGGTTTAGTATTATAGTTAAATGGCTACCCCAAAATCAAATAAGACCTTTGTAATAATCATTTTAAGAAAAGTTTATGATTGTTAAATTTAGACAAAAAATTTATTTGGAAATTTTACACAAAAAATGTTTAATATTTCTGAACCTGTGTCGGTGACTGTGGTCTAACACGCTACTCTAGTGTTAAACTAGACTACCATTGATGGGGAGACCAAGGTTTGAATCCTGTTTGGGTACACTGAGGGTGGTTTTTTTCAACTTTGTCTTTGCACAAATGCAGGTACACTTCCTCTAAATATAATTTTCCTAATTCTTAAAACAGTTAGCCTAATTAGTACATAGGCATACAATCCGAAAAGGTAGTATGATGCGATGCAAAAAAATGGAGCCAGCTTTGATTTGGAGTTAACATATATTTTTGTTGAGAAATCTTTTGTAATTTCAATACTAACATACTTTTCTTCAATAATAAGTAATTTTGGGGACCTTTCTTAACATTTTCATCATTATAAAACTTCATTTATTGAATCTTTTACTAATAGATCATTCAACTTTAAATAAATTTGTTGTTTTTCTCATATTTGAGAAGGCTTATTTTAGAACAAATATATGTTAAAAGTAATTCAAAGATAACTTTAAAACCCTTAACTGATTAGTGCATAAATAATCTCTATAAATCACATTTTAAAAAAATAATCAATTTATCTCAAAGATTGTACAAAAATAAACTACCTAAAGCTCCCAAAGAAATTAAACTAAAACTAATAATGCTACCTTTACATTCTATAAACCCAAAATTTGATTGCGTGTGTTTCTATAAAAGAGGACAAACTAATAAATTCTTAATTGGTTTTTTGTTGTTAAGTGTGGCTAAATATTTATTTGCTATGTAAAATGAAAACATTTTATTCAATGACGAGAAAAGATATGCCAAAACTGATTAAATAACAACTACTTTTATAAAAAAAAACTATAATACATATCTTATTATTATAATAATTGTTATAAGTGTCTTTAAGTTGATTAAACAGAATCAAACCCAAACTGTGTTCTTTGTTGAGGGATTATGCAGTAATGATTAATTTTCTTCAAAAGACAGCCATTCATCGCCTCTTATCCATTGGCAGCAGTTTTAAGTGAACTGTATTTATTATCTATTTTCTGTACTTTATTTCTGATATATCAAAACTTATCACATAAAATGAAAAAGATATTCCTTGGAGAGATAGTATCTAAAAATAATCTAGAAATATATTTGATTATTTTATTAGTTTTTGGCCGATCATTGGGCTTATCTCATTTTAAATATTACAAAGTTCCTTTGCAAAATAATATGCAATAATAGTGTTAAAAAGTGTTTAGGAATATCATTTTAATTCTTTTCAATAGACTAGGTTTACAGTTTAAATGAAAACTATAGAATTAATTTAAATATGATTCACTTTATTAATGTCCCTTGTCTCATCATAAACTGTTTCCAGCCAGTGGCTGTGTGAGTTTAGTAAAATGCCACCAGCTTCCACCATTCTTTTCCTCTCGCACTCTTTTTGCTATCTGCTTCTTATATCTATTTCTTGGCTTCCTTTCCTCCTGACTATATAACACCTAGCTTCCTTACACATCCCTTTCTAACATCTGTCCATTTTTGCAATCAATCTTTTCTGGTTTCGTGTACCACTTGCTTCGCTCTTTTCTTCTTCTCCATATATTATTCTTGTTTCCTCATTTATATTATTAAAACTCCTAAAATCTTTATTTTTCCCCTCCAGTGCTTCCTCCACCCTTTCGTACCACCATCCTTCCTCTTATCACTTGTCCTCCCACATACCTCCTCTGCAGCTCCCACCAAACTTTTCTCAGACCTTTCCCATTCCACCATTATGCTTTGCATCTCCTTTGGAACTAAGCTTTTTGCCTTTCTTTGCCACTTTAATTTTATTTCTTCCACATATCTCCCCAGCCTTAATTTCCTAGCACTTCCCCAAACCCTCCTTTCTCTTTTCCTACTTTTGACCCTAATACATTTTAAAAATAAATTGGCGTAAATTAAATTGACTCCATTTTTTTCATAATTGATTTTGTGAATGCTTTGTATAAAATTTTTATTTTTAATTCGTTGCATAAAATCTTGTGTGTAAAATATTTTAATTTGTTAATATAAACGGGGAAAAAAACTTCATTTGTTAAACTTATTGGGGGGGGGTGACCTGGCGATCTAGAGGTCAGGCTTTTGTGCTGGAGGTCTGGGGTTCAATCCTCGGTCCTGGCACAGATTTATCTGATTGCAAAACCCTTCCTTCATCTCTGACAAGACGTGTATTAATCACAACTTGTGAATATGTGGAATGCTAGGCCTCCATCGTGGTTTGGATCCCACGTTAAACTGTAGGTCCTCCATTTCTTCTCACAATCACCCTAACATTACACATTAGTGTAAGTGTGTATAACCCGAACGAGTAGTAAGACTAATAATAATAATAATAATGTATTGGGATAGTAAGATAATTAATTTAAAATAATTTTACAACTAAAAAATAAATTTTAAGTATTGAAATTAAGATAAAACTGAAGTAATTTTTAAACCCCTCATATTTCTTTAGTTTTAAATTCCTGAATCTCCTCCAATATTAGTTTCCCTTGAATCATCCCCATCTTAGTACAGAACAAAGGACAATACTGTGTGCCATGAGCTTAACAATGACGTCACCAGTACCTGCAGTATGTGGTGTATACATACACTTCAAAAGCTAGGTGTAAAGTGTTAAGAATCTGTGAGCCAAATGGACTTGACCAATTGTGCCATTATCACACCACTTTCAAAGTTGCACCTCTCGTTATTATAATGTTATTTGTAATATAGTACTTGGCTGGATTCTGGTTGAATGTAGGACTGATCAACACAATTATCTTGATTAAATAGAGCTGTTACCCATTTCACCGGCGTCAAGTTCGCAATATACTAGACTGCCAGTGACGAGGAGATCAAAGTTTGAATCTTAGTAGGGTTTACTGAGGATGATTTTTCCTATATGGTTTTTCACTCTCCCTTTATGCAACTGTGAATATATTTCCTCTAAATTCAACCTTCATTATTCCTAAGATTTTAGTGTAATTAGTTCAAAAGCATATCACCCAAACAGGTAGTAAAACGTTTATATTTAAAATACAATCATGTATTTGTCCTTTATGTTCTCTTTTACACATGTTACGATCTAAGTGTCATTCATTCTGTACCAATTTCCTTTTTCTCCCTTTTGTGTTTTGGTTTCCCCCTTTAGGAAGGTGTGTTGTGTGTTTCACACTCCCTTGTGATGAGTTACAATAGGATGAAACCTGGGTTGAGGGATTGAGCGGTAACGGTTATTTTTATAAATCAGTCATTACCTCTTTGTCTATTGGAACCAATGTAAAGCATGAACTGTGTTCTTCTTTTCATTGTGAAAGCCATATTGTGTATGTTCGATTTATATTCACCTATTTCCTTATATAGAGATCAGTTCTTGTTTTGATATATTAAAAATATTTTCATTTATTTCCACTGCTTAAGCTCCTTTGTAAGTGCACTTGTTGTTACCTGTCAATCAAGAACTGTTTTATTTACTGTTTTTTGTGTGTTTTTACAGCTCACCCATTTTGTGATGATCAAGGAACTAAGACATTGTTGCAGTGTTGTCGATGATCTCGAGTGTAATGACAATGTTAAACACAAGGCACGAGATTTTATCAAGAAGTACATGGCCAAGTTTGGGGCAACATATCAAAGACCCCCTGAAAAAAAAACTCATATCTGAGCAGTTGTTATTTAAAAATGGACACAGTTATCCTGTACATAGTGTGCCAAAGTGTCTGAATGTAGAAATATGGAGTTGTAGATTAATCACTAGATTAGCACAATCGTCATATTAAGTTGTTTTTTTAACATTTTGAATCCCAATAAGGGTATTTATGAGAATTGTTTAGCATTTTTATGTATTAAATGAATGAAACTAATCACTATAGTGTGTCTTTGTGAATGATATTAGTTGTTATCATGGAAAGTTGTAAGTAACATTTTTATACTTATTGATGTAAAAACTTTATAGAAAATTCCTTTTTGAACAATCTGGGGTATATCTTAATTTTGATTGGTTTCAAAATATGATTGAAAATGTTCTATTCTCCTTTGTCTTCAAGACAAAGTACTTATGCTGAATTTTCTCTAAATTTATTTATACATTACTAAACAATAAATTAATATTTTTTAAAATATATTTTTCAGAAAAAAAAATTATAAATAAACTGGTTGTGTTTAAAAAAATGTTTCTTAAGCAATATGATGTATTTGTCTGTCACATAGATGTTTCTGTCATTTATGATAGATTGCAAGCTCAATTTAAAAGATTCCACTTCCCTCTTTAAATATATAGCAATTGTTTTGTTTGTTTTTAAAATTATAATTTTAATAAAAAGATAACTTTTAAGTAATGTTCACAACATTGACTGAAGGGTGTTTATTCTGTTATACGAATAATAAAACAAGTTGTAGCGTTTTTCTACTAGTTGGTAGTGTGTATGTGATTTATGGACCTAGAAGCAAATGGCTGTAATTAATATATAAAGGATAAAGGCAGGTGAAACAACTAGCAAAGTCTTTTTGAAACAACATTGGTTAAAAACAAGAAATATAATTCAATACACACAACATTGCAAGGCTATACAAATAGTCTTTCATTCTTTAAATTTTCTGTAAAAGTTTTGAAATGTTTGTGTGCATTGTATGATATTTATTGTGTTTGGCACTATTGGTGTTACAAGATAAAATAAACTTGTTTTGTTTCTACTTCTTTATTATTGGTATTAGTGAAATTCAAAGAAAACTAGCTAACTTAACTGCCTAAAAATAGAGGATAGAAGGAACATTATTAATTAATTAGATGTTCATTATTCATCAGAAATTTGTATTTCTTATTTTTATTTATATATTTTGAATCTATAAATGCTGTACATGTGGCATTAGTGTTCTATATAAATTATTTAGCCTTTTATACTTATTTTTTATCCGTACCCATGAAAACTTGGCTAAAATAGATAGGTATGCTCAAATGTTAGCTGCCTTCATTTTAGTAAGACATTTACGGTAGGTCCCTTGACAAGAGTAATATATTAGTTTGTTTGTTGTGTTTGTCAGTCGTTGTTTACAAATTGTTATTTTCCTCCCTTGAATATCTATATTGTGACATAATGTACATGTTGATTTAGTTGCCACTATATGTGGCAGGATTTAAAAGGATGGGAATATTTTTATCCTAGAAATAAAGTTGGAATGAATTTGTTTTGTTAATTATTTGTGACCTCAAACACTCGTTTAGTAAAAAAAGTACCTAAAGTTGAACCTTTTCAGCCCAGACACAAGATTTTTTTCAGTTGAGTCGAGAATTTCAAAAATGTCTCGATTTTGAGTACATACATGATTTTAAAATGTTAAATAGTATATGTTTATTTATTTTAAAATTAAAATAGTATATTTTTAAATGTCACCAGTCAAAACAAAGATAAAATGTAATTACCACATTTTTTAAATGTCAGATTTAAAAGTATATGAAAACATGTCATGTTCTTGAAATAAGAACTATGCCAATTTCTTTTTTTAATTAGAAATAATACTTCAAAAAATATTATTTAAAATAGGGACACTACCCAAATAAAAATACAATAGGAAAAATAATTAAAATTATCTAATCACTTTTGTCTTTTAAAGACATTAAATTACCAAACCCTTCCTTCACCTCTGACAAGACCTCTTGTGAATGTGATGGAATGCCAGGTCTCCACCGTGGTTCGGATTCCACGTTAAACTGTAGGTCCTTCATTTCATCTCACATTCACCCTACCATTTGCACTTTAGCGTAAGTGCGTATAACCCGAACGGGTAGTAAGACGCGGTGCTAATAATAATAATAATAATAATAATTAAAATGATACATTATAAAATGGTATAAAATGGCCTCAATTACTTGAACTACTCTATAAGAAAACAGTCACAAGCAGTTAGAAATTCCAACTGTTTCATATTTTGTGTTAAAGTCCTTAAGGATCGTGCATGATCACTTCTGTACAAATTCCATTCCTCTATGTGTAGTTGCGCATGCGCCTTATAAGGACGCTCATTAGAAGTTATCTTAATACAAAATTTTAAGCTTATACAAGCTGGGTTATACTTTAAAATGAAAATAAGATAGTTAAAATTATATTTCTGGGAGACAAGATGAAATAGTAAAGGTGTTTTTTTAAATAATTTAAGTTTGGTAAAATATTGAATGCAATTTTGATAAACACAAATTTTAGACAGGTTCACCAACATACATTTATAACTAAAGGTAATTAATGCTAGTTTTGTACTTGGATGAACTAATGTATGCTTTAAATATCTTAAGTTCAAAAACCATATGTATTCTCAAAATAAAATTTTTATCCAACTGAAATTACAATTTTAGAAAGAAACTATGTAAACTAATGACTATTCAAGTATTTAGCTATTTTTATTCTCATTGCCTTATTATGGCATTGTAACTTTAAACAAAAATAATTCAAAATGAACAAATCAGTTTACTGATCAAAAGTAGTTTTAGTGCTCTTAATGTGTTATTAACATGAATTTTGATTATTTCTTCTGCACATCGCATCAATCTCCTTAAAATTATGTTAGGAAAAGAATTTTAAAGCATGTTTATAGTACCTCTATATTCATTACACTCTGTTTTATCAACCATTTTGAAAATGGGTATTATACTACCACATGAATAAAGTGTATAACCTACATATATAAATGTTAGCTGTGAATGTATTGAAAAAGCAGTTAGGGGTGGTCCTTCAGTTTGGGAGTTAGCATGAACATTTAAAAAAAAATCCATCAAGGCCTAAAATTTGCTCATTCAACAAAAATCTGAAAATTAGTGATGTCAGCACATTTTATGCTATATAAAACATCAATTGAAAATGCAAGTTATTTTCCAAATTGTCGTATCCTAAAGAATGGTCTGAATGAAAGTATTGCTTTATTCTTTCTGCTGTAGAAAAATGATTAGTAATAAAATTTAATTTTATATTATATAAAGCATCTCTAATGGCCATTCCTTAAGAGCTAAAGTCTTTTTGAGTTTTAATTTCTTTCACTTGAATACTATCTGTTATCTCCTCCACCCATCTCAATCTTGCTTCCTCTGCTAACTCATGTACTCCCTTTGCCCCAGCTCTTACCTGGATAACTTCATTTCTAATCTTGTTTCAACTCGTGACAGCTAACATGCTCCTCACAGTGAAATATTTACTTTTCTTTGCAATCACTCGATATTTTTAAACATACTTCAATATTGATAATAACATACAAGGATCTTGACATTATTGAAGCTCAGATCTACTTTAATAAAATTTCATTTTTGAAAAAAAGTTTCACAAACATATGTGGATCCAAAAATATTGATTTGGCATACTTTTCCACTCACATACTTGTTGCAAAAGTTGATTTTTGATTTCCAGGTATAAATTTATTTTCAATCATTGTTGCATTGTAAATCATTTACGTCCATCTGTAGAGCTTCAGGGAGAGTAGAAATGGATAACCAAATATCTCAAACCTTTTATTATATTTTTGCGAGTTACGAGAAATTCCGATCAAATGCTTAGCTGAATTTTTATTTTATTTTATGACATACTTCAAGAAATTCTTATGATGATTGTTTTTGAAGTCATTTAACACTTTAAAACTAACACATATTTTTATAATTAAATAAATTACAATGTACAAGATTCTATTTGTTTTAAAATTCATATCCAATCTATTTTTGCAATGAAAGTAACTTTTATTTTCCAAATGAAATAATAAAAAAAAAATTGCTAAATTAGAACATAGTATGAACAGAAAAAAGTGTTTTGTATCTTATTAAAACATCATAGAAAAATATTATAAATTAAATTAATGAATGTCTTCATTGTTATTAAAGAGGAAAAATATTCTTAAAAAAACAGTTTGGACTTTTTAATCAGATGTCATCAGCATCCTCCATCATTCCTCCTTCCAATTCATTTTCGGAGGTTTTATCATTTGTCTCCCTTTGAAATATTATATCTAGGTAGAAGTGCAGGTTAGGATTTTCCTCCCATCCTTCACAAAATTGCAAGTTCACTAGCCGTTTTACATACGCGATCTCTTGCCTTTTTACATGAACACCAATGGGAATCAACTGTAGTGTTAACTGCGAAACATCCACCTTTGTCTTAAATACTTTTCTGGACATTCCTATGTCAATGTTATAGCATGGCCCACTATTGATAAGGATAGGAGCAGTTGGAGTTGATCCTTGGGTGATGATAAATCTCTTTGAAGACGCAAACTGATGAGCCATAAACAAGATTAAAGGTCATGCCTTTAAGGCTATTGAAATGTTGGCGAATTGATGTTCTGATAAGAAATTTGACTTCTAAATTTCCATCATTGAAAGTTCTTAACAATAGGTTTTCTTTTCTTTGAATTTATTTGGAAGTGACACAGAACAAGGGGTAGACCAGCCAGCTATCAATGCACCCGAGAATACACCAGTGACAATAGCACAGACCCAACGAAAGATGTCAGTTATCTTAAAGTGATGCACATTGAGACAAACATTTCAAATGTACTCTGCAGTCCCTAAAACTGCTCAACAAAATAACAGAACTCAATATTGTACACTTATTTCCGAATGTATGTGTTGCACATTCTGCACACTCACAGTTTCTGTTGATCAAGTAGAACGATCTTTTAGTGTGCCTATCAGAATAGAGAACTACTTAAGATCAACAATCGGTCAACAAAGACTAACTGATCTGGGAAGATTATCCATTCAATCAAGACCTGGACGACATTGAATTTTGGCTCCCAACATTCAAATGTTTGCTAATAAAAAAGATTGAAAGGTTAATATTTAATAACTAAGTTATATTCCAAGTTGTTAAATCTTAACTAAATCGTTAAATTTAAAAAATATAACCTAATAAATGAAACGTACATAAAAAAGAATCAAAAAGTAAGCCTTTTATTCAAATTTTTTCCTGCCACTTTTCAATTTAAAATATTTATTGCAAATGTATGTTTGCTGTACGAGTATTTCTGAAAAATTATTATGCATTAGATGGTAGCTAAGTTTTTTAGGGAGAAACTTGGGGGGAATACTTTTCTTAAAATCCTTGTTAAAAATGATGTACTAGTTTTGCTTTATACATAACAATATAATCTATTAAACGAGCACAATCTTCGAGGTTCCTTTTTTTTAGGAGTGTGAGGGGTCTGAAAAGTTGCATATTAGTTTAATGGAAAGCGGGTCCGACAAAATTATTTGCCCCCGGGCTCTAAGTGGCTCTCGACGACACTGTGCTCACGGTGGAGATCAAAGCTGTTTTTTTTTATTAAGTGTTCCTTTGTGTTTTTAGTTAACATTTTAGTATAGAATTTTTTTATTACGTGGATGGAAATCCTAACTACCTTTTTTACTTTCAAGAAAAGTAATGGAGTTTTCGTTTCAAAATTTGAATTTATACTTCTCTGTTGGCGTTTGCCAAAACCAAACCAAAGTGTGAAGCGTTATTGAATTAATCACTTCGCGTTGGGCGTCGATTAAAACGTTACGGGTTGGCGATGGGCACCGATTGAAGTGATACCGTTTAATTAGCTGATAATTGCCCCGTGATCGAGCACTAATTAAAGCGGTACAGTATTTCGGTATTGTGAGATAATTGGTATTTATAGCCCTGTGATCGAGCGCCAATTATTATGATACAGTTTATATTATATTTTATTGAATAAATAACACCTTTAATGTTGCACACGATTTGTTAAAGTGATTTTATTTTCGGTATGAAGATATTATGTGAAATGATACCATTTTCGTTGAACTACAGATCATTTCTCTGTACTCTGTGGATTTCAGTTAGTGACACTGGTTTATTACAACGTTCTGTAGATTTGTGTCACCGGTACTGTTAATAAATTGTTTTGTTAGGCTTATATCACCGGCACTGTTAATTACTGCTACTGCTATAGTTATGCTACCAGCACTATGAATTACTGCTACTGCTAGATTTATGCTACCGGCACTGTGTGTATTCATAAGCACAAGCAGCTTATATAAGACTTACACCTTGCCTCATGGACCTCCGGCGAACAGTGTCAAACCCAACTAATCGAAAGTGTCCTGGCGATAGGTGTTGTGAAAGCTATCTTCCTATTGGGTAGAAGGAGCTAGCGTCACTTACTTTTTTGCTAAATACTACGGAGTTGATTTTGAAAGGAAAAATAAGTTTTAATGGTGCAATCCTCTGACATTATTTCTGAAAAGCGCGTGATTCTCCATGGATGAAGTATTGAAAGGTTATTTTACATACAATACTTTTAAAGAAAAGTACTTTCATCTATTACTTTTTTAATATATGAGTGGAGTCCAAATCAGTATTGTCACAAGTGGGAGAAAAAGTTATTACAGGAAGGTGAAAAAAATGCGTGTGAGAAAATAATAGAAGCAAAACTGGGATGAGCTTTAGAAGTGCCTTAATTAAAATGAATGAAATTTATATTTTGTAATGATTCTCATTTTTATATTTCATATCCTTTCCAAATTTAAATGTTTGTTTTTGTTTTCGATATTCCTATTTGTCTATTTATTTACCCAGCCACTTTGTTTTATTTAATTTAAATAATTGTTTATATCATTCTATTTGCCAACCTCCTTGCACTTGTAAAGTGGTCAGAGTTTTAGGCCCTTAGCTCTCAACCATTTCATTTATAAATTTATATTAGTTTGCCATTGTTTACATATTAATACACTATAGATACTGAGAGTACTAAACTGATAAATACATTTTGCTTTTCCATTCATCTAGGCCTAATTTAATTATCTTTATTACTATCAAATGGTTAATTATAAGAAAGTGTGGGGTTTTATGGTAATTATAAGTTATGTAAATCACAACCAAAGTTGTAAGCAATATATGTTTTAAATTTCAATTCATTAACTTCATTTTCAGGCCCTTAAACTTTTAATCTAATAGTTTTTCATTATTTAAAGTCTTTGTTGGAATATTAGAGTCATCCAAATTTATTACTTTTACTTTTCATTTTAAGCATCGTGCAATGTATTAATAGCTGCACCCGTTGCTTGCACGTGTGGTCTTCCAGGGGGGAGGGAGGTTTTGGCGTGGACTCTTGGCCAATCAGCACATTCGATTCAGCGTCTGTGCTTGACCATATGTGGGAGGAAAGCGTCAGACGTGACAGGGAGACTGTGTAAACAGTCAGCCTCTACGGTCATCAGCTGTTGTGATAATCAGCCTCGCCTCTTCATCTTCTTCTTACGGTGTCGTCCACGGCAGTAAGTTGTTTCGGTAGAGCATCTCGGGGTTATATAGATAATGGTGGGGGTAGAGAGACACAGTCGATTAAAGGGAGATTATTTAGCGTAGAATTTGAAGTTTTGTTTTAACAAATATTTTATATGTTGGTACCACGAATACTTAATTTAGAAAAAGGAATTAGTTATGACATTGATAAGGATAATTATTTGTCCACCTGGTCTACCTCTCCTTTCACCCATCTCGAAACTATCTCTATACGTTACGGAAAGTAAGTAGTGAATACCGGTCTTCCCTTTTTGCGTGCTAACTGGACAGTTTCCCTGTCGCGTCTGTCGCTTTCCTTCCACATAAAGTCAAAAACAGACGCTAAGCCAGAGGCACTGATTGGCCAGGAGTCCGCGCCAAAACCTCCCTCCCCCTGGAAGACCACACGTGCAAGCAACGGGTGCATCTCCCAGCTTCCGGGTTCAGCTATTAATACATTGCACGATGCTTAAAATGAAAAGTAAAAGTAATAACTTTGGATGACTCTAATATTCCAACAAAGACTTTAAATAATGAAAAACTATTAGATTAAAAGTTTAAGGGCCTGAAAATGAAGTTAATGAATTGAAATTTAAAACATATATTGCTTACAACTTTGGTTATGCTTTACAAAACTTATAATTACCATAAAACCCCACACTTTCTCATAACTAACCAAAACAACATAATAAAATGAGATACATCTTACAGGTTCCAAAGTTAGCAAATGACCCACTTGATTTATTCACTATTGGAAGTTATTCCTTCCAGTTATGTTTATGTTTAACGCCTGGAAAAGTGGATATTTAAATAAAGGTTTGTGGTTAGTTATTTTCATTCTATGATATAATAAGTTATATCAATTATATAATAGAGAAATATAATTATATATAATATGTAGTGAATTTCAAATAAGCCTTTGTGATCAAAATACATATTATTTTATATTTCAAAGATTTATTTCCAATCAGGTTAAACCTACGACTGGTAAAGTGATATAATGAATACCTATATCTTTTCTGCACAATCATATCATCTCTGTTCTCAATAATAATGATTGACCAATGTGATATTTACTAATTTTTTCTTCTTAAATTGTGATTACTTTACTCCATAGTACCATTGAACCTTTAGTAATTTTAAGAATGTATAGAAATGTGTTTGCACCACTGAAACGTATAAGACTCTGATTTGTGCTCATCTTTACGTAAATAGACCATTTTTACTTTCTCTAGACCCCTTGAAGAGAGCAGTATTGTGATCGTAAAAGAATCGAACTCAAAATTTTGATAAATGTCAACCCCCCGTAACCGAAAAAATATTTTTTACGTTGACGTCTGTCTTTGTCAAACTTTGTTAAAACTTAGTATCTAGAGTTTATATGAGGTTCCCCCGGGGAGTATTTTGGAATGAGATATCTAACCCTAAAATTAAGGGTAGCTTACTAAAGGTACAAAAATAGAGAAAACAAGCTATCTCGAAATTCACTGTACCAATTTTTATTAAATTTTGTATCTGTACATTGTTTATCATTATAAACTAAATGGCTGTTAAGTCAGCTCATGAATGTAATTTTAAGGGTATTTTACATAAGCAGAAATTTCCAATTTTAATAATATCTCCGCAATTATTTGAGACGCGAAATAGGTAACTCGTTGTTGTAAGGTTGTAGTAAAATTAAAATATATAAAAAAACCTTTACTTGAAATATATTTTTATAAAACCCATAGGTATCTTTCCATAAATTACGTAAGGCATTTTTTCATTATTTTTAACATCCCTCACCCCAAAATCCCTCCACGTAAGGGATCGTAAGATTTTTAGTTCTCACATCTACCCTAACCGATCTTACGTGTTTCTTTTTACGATTTTTTAAACTATATTATTTTATACATAAGGATATGTGAAATGAAATTATAGAATACTTATTGCATTAAAATTAGGTGTAACACACTATAAGTAAATGACATTTTATATAGTGTATGTAAAGTGTAGGTATCAGCACCATCTGTCATCGCTAGGCGCAACCTTTTTTAACGCACGTCTGTAGAAGTTTTTTTTTATTTTGTCTCACCATAAACATTGATAAAATTCTTACGTAAGGTGGATTATGACCACCCCCACCCCCCCTTTGTAAGAAAACACTGACCATCTTCACCCCCTCCCCCCCCCCCCCCCAAAAAAAATCCTTACATCATTTATAAATGGCCTCTAACTTTCGAGCTATTGGCATATATATTTTGTTTTAAATTGAGGTCTCGGAAATTATAAATTAATTATTATGCCAAATAGTCCCTTTCAAGTGCTATTTATAAATACTATAGTTAAATATTCGGAGTATAGGCTTAAAGCACCAATTTGAGGATTTATTATGTTTTCTCTTTTATTTTGAACTAAATATTGATTAAACAATATCAACATGAGTGTGGATATACAAGGGTGAGATAATATATCTTAAAATTACACACTACAAGGCCAGTTTTGCCTGTAGAGACAATAAATGAGGTGGGTAAATTTGTGGTTTTGTTAGAAGAACAATTGTTTCAGGCTTGGCAACTTGAAATTTTGAATGAAGGTTCCTTTTTGTCTCAGACCAGAGATAGGAACGAATTTTGCGAAATTCAATCTGTAAGGGATGAAAACGGGAGTTTGAAAGGTATCAAAATTCACTGACCGTGCATCTTTTGAACTAGTGGACATAGCGCCTTGAAATTTAAAATAAAAGTTTCTTTATAGAATTGGGTGAGACTATTTTAGGGTTTTTCAAATTTCATCGCCTAATGTGGTGTTAAATTCCATGTCCTCCACATAAGATGAAATTTGATATAGTAGAAGGTTAACGGATTGCAGAATACAAATATTAAATTAATTAATTAGGTACATACGGCATCCCCACGATGGGTCCCGAGGTGCGTTGGAGAAAAGTGGTTGGGGTGTTCAAGATAACCAAAACTAATTTAAATAGTTACTTCTCAGAGTGGTAAAAGATTGAGAATTTGCAGATAACTAATGGACCACTCCAAATAATTATAACAGTATTAACATTAGTATACAATAAATGGGTCCCTGGGAAATAGTGAAGGGGATATAAACATAATAAAAACCTATTATGTGTGCTAGAAGTCTTAAATTTGACTTTCAGTTAGGAGGACAAATCTAAATAACCAAATACTAAGTCTTAAAAATTGAAATTTCGAGATTGATGTTAGAAAAATGAGCTTTAAATTTTCAAAAACTAATTCCTAGAGTGAGAGAAGATTGAAATTTGGAGATAAAGCAAAGGGGTTATGCCTAATAATTGTAAGTGTGTACATTTTTAATTTTAAATGGGACTCCTGGAAATAGGGGGAAATATGATATCTGAGTAATTGAAATTGGTATTTCTTGTGTTGGTACAATATATCCGATAAATGAATTTTTCAATAGCATGGAAGACTGCTTCATCGAATTTCCATTTGCCATTTGACACCACAACTTCAAGGAAGAACGACTGGAAAAAGTATAGGATTTTATAAATCTATCAAGAGAATTAAATATAAGACATGTTTTACAGTATAAAGTAGAATATTATAAAGCAAAAGAAGGCAAACAAAGACACAATTTTTGAAGTATATAGGAGATTGTTGGGGGAAATGATCCTTTTGCTCAAAATCGTTGTAACGGGCTAAACCCTGTTCAGCTCCGTCCCGTCCTCCTTCTCTCAAAATAAAGAACATGATTGAAGCTGCTAATAAGGAGTTAAATGGACGTATATATTCTAGTCTAGAAATACATAATTCTCTGTTACATACCGACGTCACGGATTCTTCTTGGGAGGAGTGCCACCCCATCGAAAGGAATGCCATTCGAATGGTGGCGAGGCCGAATCAAGAAACAATATTGTACTTGTCCGGTCAAAGTTTCCGATCAGACTGGAGGCCGTCCTTGGCCTCCCGGCTGAGGAAGACAAATTTCCAGAACAACGTAGAAAAGCACACCCTTCGCCCCACCCCCCACTTCTTTCTTCTCTCCGGTTCGGCATGCATCTCGACTACCACTATATATTTCCTTGGTTAGCTTGGAGAGGCGATGACTACAATCCCAATCATCATCACGATTGGACACTACGGTTGTCTGCCTAACGGACGCATCGCGGACTAGAGAGTGGCACATCCAGCTGTGATCATGGCGTCCACGACGAGGGGTTCATTGGATCTAAGGAAGTAACTGGAGTCTCCGAGATACAATGGGGCTGTAGGGAGTTAGACCCGGCAACCTGTATAACTGGAGTTTAGGGAATTAGCCCATATCGTTAGGTTAGGTTAATTGAGCGGATGTTCCCGCATTTTTAGTTTAGTATATTTAGCCTGCATATAAATGTATATTTAATTGTATGCGGTTTTCCGGCTTAGCCTTTGGGTCCACAGCTTAAATGAGAGTAAATCCGACGTCATACACTGTATGACCATCAACCAGTCTTATGACCATCAACCAGTCTGAATGGTGGTATACTGGGAAAGCAATGATTCTGATTGCTCAGGACTCAGAGAGTGAGGCCTAGTTAGGCTTTTGTATATGTTGACATCCTGCTGGGGTGCTCAACTTATGGACCACGACTGCCCATCAGGCTCGGCTCGTGTTCTTTGTGTTGCTTGCTTTTGTATGTGTTGACATCCTGATGGGGTGATAAACTTATGGACCACGACCGCCCATCCAGCACGGTTCGTGTCCTTTGTGTAGCTTGCTTTTGTATAGGTGGACGCTCTCTTGGGGTGCTAAACCTATGGACCACGACTGCCTATAAGGCTAGGCTTGTGTTTGTGTATTACTTACTTGGTATTTGTTGACACCCTTCTTCTGGGTGATCAACTTGTGGATCACGCCTGCCCCTCTGGCACGGCTTGTGTTATCATACTCATATCTTTGCCGTTAAATTATTTAGGCAGGCCCAGTGTGGGCTTTCCTGTGACGTTGCGCTGCTGTATTTAGGTTAACTAAAACCTGACCTTGCCCAGGATATTCGTTTTTAGTTTGCTTAGTATCAACAGGTTGACCCACTTGCCATATTCAGGCCAACTAATCTTATATCTCCTATAGACGCTTCACGCCCCTTGTGTAACCGCGGGGTAAACCCGTTTTGTATTTATTTAACTTAACCCTATCGAGGTCTTGGACAGTGCAAATTGAGATTGTGCACCTTATGTATTTATGATCTGTCTTGTCTTCATTAAATCTGATTATATTAACTTACCCTCAATTTGTCGATTCTTCATTGTGTTGTAATTTTGTGTATGTAACCTATCCCCCCTTCTTAGAGGAAAAGGGTGCTGTGCGTGCAAAAGTTAGGTTGCATCGTGAACTTGATACGATAGAGGTTTTCACTCATCCTCTAGTCAGATGTATTGTATTAACACAAGGATTACCAATGTCAACATACATTCGGTCCTTGGAACTTGGAGCTATGAACATTTTAACCTGTACACTACGCCTGCAGAATATAAATAAATTTACCTTAATTTGACGGTCTATTAATGTTTTAGTCAGTTAATACAGGATATTAAAGACTAGAAATTCTAAATGTACCAATATGTGAATATAAAAATATTCTAGTTTAATCTGTTATTTTTACGTAATTCATTTGAAGCCCTGGGTTAAAAAAAAAGTGTGATTGTCACATTGGGGATTTTAAATGTATTACATGATCTGGCCAAGTGAACTACATGACGTTACCTGATACACAGGTTCATTTGCATGAACACAAATTAGATAAAATAAAACGAACAACACATCTAACGATGGTAACAACCTAAGCTAGAAAATATCCCTGCATAGAATTGCATATTTTAACACTCCTCCTCAATTCAACTACAACCACAAAAATTAGGCAAAAATTCTACATGTAGGCCTACCCTTAAGTACATGCAAATAGACTCTAGTGAATCAGCATTTGATTAAACCAATATAATTACAAAAGTACTCAAACTTATTTCCAACCAAACTCTTTGTCAGAATGTCAGCACATTGTTCATTTGTTTCCAGATAAATCACATCAATAACACCACTTAAATACAAATCACGAACAAAGTTGTATTTGACATCAATATGCTTTAGTCTTCGATGTTCCCATTTATCCAAACATCTTATGCAGGACTGGTTGTCCTCGTACACCTTGGTGGGTTCTAGAGTGATCCCAAGGTCCTGGATCAGTCTTCTCAACCAGAGTAGGTCGGATGAGGCGGATGACAGGGAGACAAACTCTGACTCCGTCGAGCTAAGGGCAACTGTAGTCTGCTTACGTGTAGTCCAACCAACAGTGGCACCATAAACTTGGAATAAATACCCAGATGTAGATTTACGATCATTGCTGTCATTGGCCCAGTCCGCATCAACGTAGGCCCGTAAGGCGACATCACAGTTCTTCGGAAAGAAGAGACCAACATCAAGTGTTCCTTGAATGTATCGTAGTATTCGTTTGAGTCCAATCCAGTGAGCTTCTGTTGCATTGCTCTGATACCTGCTGTAGAAATTCACTGAGAAGCTCAGATCAGGGCGAGTGTAGAGCATCACATGCATCAAACTACCAACAAGCTCACGGTACGGTTTTTTTTGGATTATGCACTCTGATGTAGTTATTTCAGGTGGTTTTGTCTCCATCGGTGTCTTGACCAGTTTGCATTGTTCCATACCAAATTTCTTGAGAACTTTCTTCAAGTAGGCTGTTTGACTAAGGGACATACCATCAGTTTTCTGATCAATTTTTATACCTAGAAAGTTGTGCAAACCTCCAAGATCCTTCATCTCGAATTCTGACATAAGATATGTTTTGATGTCATTTAACTTCTGCAGATTGTTTCCCGCCAAAATTATGTCATCTACGTAAACCAAAAGGTAAGTTTTTATGCTGTTGCTGAAATCGAAATATATACATTTTTCATTTTCAGACTGCTTAAATCCGAGAGAATTCACAAATTTGTCAAGTTTAGCATTCCACTCCCGTGGTGCCTGCTTCAATCCATAGAGGGTCTTGTGTAACTTACAAACAAGGTTGCTGTCAGTTACGAAGCCAGGTGGCTGCTTCATATACACCTCTTCAGAAAGGTCTCCATGTAGGAATGCATTTTTCACATCTAACTGGAAGGCAATTAAATCTTCTTTGTTTATAATTGCAAGCAGGGTTCTGACCGAGGTTAAATGGGCTACGGGTGAGTACGTTTCATTGTAGTCAAACCCTTTCTTCTGTGCACAGCCCTTCACCACCAACCTTGCCTTGTACCTGTCAAGCTGTCCATTTTCATCCTGCTTCATCTTGAAGACCCACTTACAGTTGATAGCTCGTTTACCGGATGGCAGCTCAGTAAGGGTCCAGGTTTCATCTCTTCCTCAACTGCAGCCATCCATTGCTGGGCATCATCTCTACTATGGATGTCATCGAAGGTTTCTGGCATATTGTCAATGAATGACTCAGCACCAAGAGCCAGTGTGACATAGTCATTTAGGTACGCTGGTGCAGTGTGAGGTCTCGTGCTCCTACGCAGAGGTTCAAGTTCCTCACCAGGAGTCTCTTCTTCGTCAGAAATTGCCTCTGGTTCTCCTCCTGAAGACGGCTCCTCCTGCAATTCCTCAGTAAAAGCTTCATTTGGAGTCGAGCTGATGACCTCAATAGCTCGAGAGGGTGTTGAACCAACAACATCACTGGTTATGAACGAATGTTCATCAAAAATTATATCATGCCCACGTATGATTTTTCGTTCCTGTGGACACCACAGCCTGTACCCATTCGGGCAGTAACCAACAAAGTAGCACTTTTTCGAGCGGCTGTCAAGTTTACTTTTAAGAACTTGATTAGGTAATCGAAGATATGCTACACAGCCAAAAACCCTCAGTTTTAACATATCGGGCTTTACAGCATACCACAGTTCTGCTGGAACCTTGTTTTCAAGAGCTTTAGTAGGCGATCTGTTTATTAGGTAGACTGCAGTCATAATAGCCTCCGTCCAGAGTGACTTATCAAGAGAAGAGTGAAGGAGTAAACAACGTGTTTTCTCCATGATGCTACGTCCCATTCTTTCTGCGACACCATTCTGCTGACTTGTATGCCTGATGGTAAACTCTGACTGGATACCTTTCTTTTTTAAATAATCTAGCATTTCCTGCGACACGAATTCCCCACCATTATCTGACCTAAAGCGACTTATCTTTAGGTTAAAGTGAGCTGTTGCCATAGCTTCAAATTGTTTGAAGTAGGTAAACACTTCAGACTTTTCCTTTAGAGTGTAAATGACTGTAAAGTGACTATAGTCATCAATCAGGGTAAGTATATACCTCTTTTGATCATATGATACAGGCTTAATGGGCCCTACAAGATCACTGTGTATGATCTCCAAAGGGCGCTTAGCTCTAATGCGTGGCTTTGTGTGAGGAAGACGCGTTTGTTTAGCCTGTATGCAAGAGTCACATAAATCGGAGATCGATCCTTGATCAACCTTGATTCCATCAACAATTTTACTTAAGTGAACTAAACCAGTTTTGCCAATGTGACCAAGCCTCTTGTGCCACAAATCAGATGATGCTACAATGGAACTAGCAACACCAGCACATGCTTTTTCACGAGGTGAAAGAGACATTGTATACACTTTACCAGATCGAGTGGCAGCAGCCACAAAAATATTGCCTTTTAAAATAGTAGCGTTCCCCTTTTCAAACACAACTTTAAGCCCATTAGCGTCCATTTTACTAACTGAGAGTAAATTAAATTGTAATCCAGGGACAATAAGTACATTGGAAATTTTGATAAAGTTTTGATTACCTTTGTGAGTCACAGACGCGTGTATATCTCCGATCTCTTCAGCACACAACATCGATCCTGATTTAGCAATTTTTATTTTGATAGACTTTGATAGGCGTCTCTTATTTGAGACCAAACTAATATTTTTATCACTGATCATATGTTCAGTGGCGCCAGAGTCAAGCAACCACACAGATCCATCACAACAGGCCACTGTCGTTAATACAGTCAAACTAAATTCATCATCACTAGCTTCAGCTACATTTGCTTTACGTATTGAATTATTCTGCTGCTTCTTGCCTTTCAATTTTGGACAGTCCGAACGAAAATGACCAGCTTTATGACAGAAAAAACACTTATTACCAGCAACTTGCTTTGAAATACTTTGTTTACAATTGGGACAACATTCCGGCTGCGAAGATTTCAATTTTCTAGCCTTCCAATCAGTAACGCTAGAAAATGATTTGCTGCATCCATCGATACCTTCTGCTTGGCGTTTGCTCTGCTCATCAAGTAGGCGAGTTTTTACGAATGCCAGGTTGAGATTATCAGCAGATAATGTCTCTATGGCAGTGACAATTACTTGATATTCAGATGGCATAGTCAAGAGAAGATGGCAGACAACATCTAATTCTTCAAGGTTAGCTCCCGACGATTTCAATTCCCGAATGGTACGATCAAACCTAATAAAATGCAATTCAAGGGTCTCTAAAGAGGGATCAAATTTCATCATCAACAAGGTTTTGCGTAATAAAAGCTGATTAGCAATACCTTTACGAGCGTAAGTATTACAAAGCACTTGCCATATATCATAGGCGGTGTTCTTATCCTTCACACAATCCAAGTGGCTGTCCGAGATTCGTTGTATAATCTGTGACTTACACTTACGATCGGCTTTCCGAAGATTATCCAGCTCTTTTTCCATTTCCGCCTTAATTTCAACATTATCACTAGATGCAATTTTCACCAAGTCCCGATAGTCACCTTGAATATAGGGCAACAGATCGACTTCATCTAGAAGAGTTTCTATTCGAAACTTCCAGTAGTCAAAATTAGTGCCATCGAAAAGCGGAATTCTGTACGTTTTATCTTCTTCTAAAACCATTATGGCGATGGTGATTGGTAACGGTGTCACAAACAACCAGCAAACACGTATAGCTCACGCGTATTACATTGCACACTTGACTTATAGGTTTGTCCGTCCTAAAATCCACAATCACAAGCCTGGGCCCATAACCTGGCAGAGTACTCAAGTTTATAGAAAGATTAACCGGTTTTAAACATTAACAGTACATACTGTAACTAAGAACATGACTCAACTGATACATGAACATGTGCATGAACACAAATTAGATAAAATAAAACAAACAACACATCTAACGATGGTACTTACCTAAGCTAGAAAATATCCCTGCATAGAATTGCATATTTTAACATTAAAATGGCCACAGTAAAAATGAGCTACCGATTATATCTGTCAATTATGAATCCTAAACGTTACTATAATTTACGTTTATGGAAAATTATAATAGCAATTACTCCCTCCAGATTACACACTAACTTTATGATTCTTATCGTGTGAGTGCCTAGTTCCATTAAACGGAGGCGTATTTTCTCGAAGATTTTCCACTATTTACTAGCGGATGTTTTCAAGCAATTAATTTTCAATTCTATGAAAAAAAGCTCATAAATTTCTTCTTTTTTTTACATAGCCTATTTTGGCTAATAATGAGCAGTTTTCATTTTACTTTGCAAAATATGAAACATTTTTGTTAGAAAATTTACTTTTCCCGTTTTTCTGGCAGACCCGTTTGAGTCCCGTAAAAGGTGTGAGTATATAAAATATAGAAATAAACATTACCTTACAAATAAAAAAAAAAAAAAAAATTGAAATCGGTTAACTTGTAACGAGTTACAAGTTGACGTTAAATCAAATGGGTCATCACTCACCGACACCCGTGATGAGCTACAACACAAACTCCAACACCAAAGCACGAACTCTGACCTCCACTCTCCAACTGGCACAACTGACTTAGCGGAGCCTTCAACCGACTGTCTGCTCGGGACTCGATCCACGGCCGGCCTGAAACGATTGAGGTTCCACGCGGCCAGATGAAGCTATCACTTCCGCCGCTAGGACAACCTGGAATATTTTAGCTGCTGCCAGACGTATTCTTTGCTGTTATGTTGGTTTTATCGTCTTACCGCCTCCTTACCTTGCCCCGTCTCTCTGTGGATACAATAATGTGTATATAGTGATCGCGATTTTGAATAGTCGCTTATTATACCACCGACTGAGCTCGATTTATTTAATATCCAAAATTGCATTTTTGGCATAATGGGGGACATCTTGTCTAAATTAATGTTTGGGAATTATAATAATTTAACTTAGAATTATGAAATGTTGCATGCAGGTCAATGCGAATGCGCTTGCATTCTCTCTCTTTGTACGAGGTTTAATTAATTCAAATTGTACTATTTCGTTTTGTTATACAGACATAATGTATACATTTTCAGTTACGCTTTGGAGTACTCGGCGTCTCGGGCTTACCGCCCGTCCTTTCTAGTTTGCGTATTGAGTGTATGTGGGATTATTTAGTTATCTATTTAACTGAAAGCACAGGGCACTTTGGTGTTAGAGTTGAGGCTTAGCCAAGCGTCTTATTCTATCTATCGTTTTGGTTCAACGTTATGTTGATTCCTTTAGATCTAAAGGCGCGTAAATGTTTATATTTTTAATGCCTAAATTTAGATGTTTGTTTAGAGTTGCAATGTAGTATCGTTGCTTGCACTTAATGCTATAACCGAAGGAACCATAGATTTCCATGATGGCGATTAATATTACTTTTGAACTGACAACTAGAATATAACTATATGTTTCCCTTTTTTATTTTCAGATATTGTAATGTCAATTAATTCCTTTATCTCAACAGAGTTATTTAAATTTGAGAGGAGAAGCGCTTCACGCTATATTGTTATATTTTGCTCTAATTGTGTATTTACCTTCTATTTTGTCATAAATAAAACAAACTATGTTTATGATTGTTAAACATCTGGTCTGGTTTTCCCATCACACTTCCAATAATGTTAGTTAATTGTTACAAGAGGTTTACATACTGAGTACTGACGTATGAGTGGTTAAATAAAACCATAGGCCACCATATTTGGAAGTTACCGATTTCAGATATCCATCATGGATTTTCATGTTCCCAGGCAATGGGGGAATCACCTGTTTAAATGACGCTTAATCCCTCCGAATTATACCGAAATTTTCATTGGCTCATGGACTATGTAGCCTTCGCACCGTCTGTTCACACATCAACTTAGTTATCTCATGGAATGTCACTCATGACTCACTGGGAAATATTATTTGATTAATTCGAAAATTTCTGCATTAATTGTGTCAGTCGGTAAGGTATTGCAGAAAAGCAGATCCTCTTGAAAAGACTCCAAATATTGGTAGCGCACAAATACTATTAAATTTGCCAACTTTTCCACATCCATCAATTCATCAATTTGGAGCGAAAATCTAGTGCATTTTATTCGTGAAAGTAGAGTATCTTTCACGACCTCTGCTTAGTCCCCGATTCTTCACAATATTGTGTTATTTGACAGTGGAGCTGTGTCTACTAATTTCGTGGAGTTACCATTCAGTATACACTCCACTATATCCTTTACGCAAGGCTTGGTGATTTTTTCAGTGATATTATGGGCTTCCTCAGATTGAGCAACTCGGTAACTGACTAAGTAGGGCACCATAAAAGCCTTTCCATTAAGGGTTTTTGAGTAATAGGATATAATTTTCTGGGTTTTTGTAAGTTCACCATACTTCTTTGTGAAGAAATCTGTCAGTTTGCCCTTACATTCTGGATGGGGCCCCCTCATAATGATAACGAATTTTTCCCGGGGACATTGCACTGTTTGGTAACACTTTTACACAAATTACGCACTGTGTTGTGTTGTCACTGGTCTCAACGAACCCAATATTAAAAAGGAATCGTGGTACTTCCTTTTTACTATGCGTTTCCTTGTGGGACTGGTCTCCAAAAAACTAATACTAGGCCATTGGTTCAACACTTGGGGAGGTGGAGCATCTGCTGTCACTGATTCATCCAAAAACTCTTAATCATGTCTAGAAATTCTAGCACTAGCAACGGCTTAATATTCTTCCACACTACAACTATTGAAAAATAATATTAGGATCACCTTGTTAATTATAATAATAGTTTTTCAATTCCAATTTCATGTATTGCAGTCATGAGACCTATGATAGGCCAGTACTGAAAAATACACAAGTACCATACAAGCACAATATAATAAAATAATTTTAAAAAATAATAGCATTATTCGAGGGGTATAAAGAAGTTAGTAGCTAGTCTTGCTTGGCGTGCAAAATAGCCGAACACTGGCACTGTGCACTGCACACTTAACTAAATAATACTTCCTCTTTCTTACATTCATTTTTTACAATAATGTGTTTAGTTTCAATTGACTATAGCTCAATTCTTTGAAACGTCATCGGCTATCCAATGTTGTCAGATTGAAAACTTAGTCACCAACGAGTAGCCAGCATTAAGTAAAGCCCGTATCACACGACACTAGCTAGTACTTGAAATCCAGTGTGCTAGCTAGCACTAGCTAGCACGTCACCATCTAGCGTCGTGTGAATCAGAAAAAGTATACTGGTTCTGCCACTTGGTACTGGCTGCCATACTAGTTGTGAGGATAGAACATGCGCTATTTTCGTACTAGTTCCAACACTAGTTTGTGTAATTCGACCAATCAATGCCCGCTCAGACTATGTGAAGAGTAAATAATAGAAATGGCGCCGACATGGTCTTCAGATGTGATTTTGTTGTTGGCGGAAATTTATTCTAAACATCCTTGTTTATATAATACCAAATTGCCACAATATGACAATATATTTAATATATATAAATTCTATTTAAAACATGTCATCTAAAAATGACAAACTGTGTTCCAGACCCAATTTTAATCTAAATAAACTTGATAGCATGCCAACCTTGGATTTTTTTTTTTAGAATATAAAGTGTGTGTAGGCTTAAAAAAGAACATTTGTGAATCAAGGATACTGTACATGGACACCCATGGGCTTAGGGGCTTCTGACTACATCGTAAATAAATGAATACAAATTTAGGGAGATATCAAACGTTTGTGTCACCCCGAATGTGTACTACCTAACCTCCGAATGTATCATATTTAGCATCCTGCAACCATTATTTCGTCTTTCCCAACAAGTCCCGTGTCCATATTCTTTTTCTTAGGCTCCCTCTCATATTTTTCAATATCTTTATTAGCAATTAATGCAGTTGTTGCACCCGAAATTAATCTCTGAAGTTCCATAAGTATTTGCACTAGAACCTAGTACCAAACTAGCAGCGTGTGAATACACTAGTCCTGTTTCTATTATACTAGCTAGTATACAGATATCTAGTCGCTAGCTAGCACACTTGATTTCTAGTACGAGCTAGTGTCATGTGATACGGGCTTTATACATCAACTCGTAGTATGGGTAACAACATTTTTTGAAATTAGCACTGGTTCTTTTTACCGTCTGTAGCTTGTATGATCATGACAGGCGACTCATATTGCTAATGAGTTTCCCCCTATAATATTTCAAAATTAACATTGTTTTTTAGAGTATGGTTAGTAACTTATCTCACATGTTTTAAAAACCAGTGGACTTGTTAATATTAATGAACATATATAATAAAACCATGTGGAATAGTGCCAGTTCTGGGCAAATCAGGACCAGTTATGGCCAGGTATGATTTTTCTACATGGGAAGAATAATTTACGTATTTTGACCAGAATTGTTTATGTCATAAAAACTGCAAAAATACTTAACTTACATTTCTATCCGCCTCCCCTTATTGAGAATCGTCAAAAATGAGATGCTCTTACACAACAAATTTGTATGCCTATATATATATCTTAAGCATTTAATAAGATAATGAAAATAGCTATCGTGAAAATATCAAGTAGGTTAGTATTTAAAAAAGCTTATTAATACTATTTAGACAGTGTTTAAAAATGTAGGAAAAAACACTTCTACAAATATTATATTTTCACTGTTTCAACCGTAACTTAACAAATTTTTTTGGTTTTTTTTATCTGTGACTACAGTGAAATGTGTGTTATTTGATCTTTGGAGATGTGTATTGCTTTTGTTTCATTACAGAGCATAAAATACTTTATGAAATTTATTTCGTCAAAAAATTAAAAATGGGTTCGAGATATGACAGAGCTATAACTGTGTTTTCGCCCGATGGACATTTACTTCAGGTAGAATATGCTCAAGAAGCCGTTAGAAAAGGATCAACAGCTGTAAGTTAATAATATTAAAATCTATCCAATGAAACGTTGAATTAAGTTTAATTTAGCCCTACATGTGATTTTAAAATGCAAACATTATTTTTACTTTAAGGAGTACGATTGGATCTTCTGCATTTACTTGTCGTAAAACATTGTTTTAAAACTGAATGGAAATACTGGATCTTGTACGCAAACAATTTATTTTTGAAAAATAAAATATTTTCACTAAAATGATGCTACCACACAACGTTGTTTATTTCATTTGACCCTTAAAAGGGAAAGCTGTTAAAATCAACACGATCTAATCCAAATTTAGATATTAATAGGTATCTTGTCTCACATACTAGCCTATTTCACTAGATATAAGTCAGCAAAATTTCTCAGGATTTCCTGAAACTCTTCAACCACCAAACTAGCGAGTAGCACTCATTTACACATAAGCCTATCCCAAGCAAATTTTTATGATAATTAAATTTCTCTCATTCAGCCTAGGGTAGTTAGGGATGCTACCCAACACCAAACTCTTAAAAATAGGCGCCTAGCATATTTGTTAACAAATTAACTTGCCTAGTAAACAGGAAATAGGCTGGCCATATTGTCTCTGAAAATGTATTGTTTTATTAAGATCCAAAAACCGTCTAAAACAAAATTTATGCCGGAATCACCATCAACTTCATTTACTTAACTTGCACTTATCTGCTCCGGTGGCTGCATGGTTTTAATCTCACAATACCTAGACTAGACTGTCGAAGATGGGGAGGTCGAGGTTTGAGCCTGGTTGGGTATACTAGTGGTTTTCCCTTAATATTTTTTCACTCTCCCTCCACACAAATGGGGTACACTTTAAATTTAACTTTCCTGATCCCTGTCAATGTAATTATTACTATATACATATATACAACCTGAACGGCTGGTAAGAAGTGGTGCTAAAAAAACACATGATGCAATTTAATGTAAAGGTTCTCCTGTTTTTAAATGGAAGCCATCACGATGCAGTTAACTTAATGTTCATTAGCATTAACTTATGATTTGTCTACGAGAAAACTTTCACATTAATTGATTGTATCACTTGTTCTAGATGCCATTCATGTTAGAGAGATTAACAAGGCTATTTAGTACTTCATTTGTTTGTTTGTTATGCAGCAACAAAGTCTTTGGTAGAGTTTTATTTTCATATGAGTGTGAAATAAGTTTGGGCATAGGTCTATTATTCTCGGTTAGTTTGTGTCATAACAAAACAACAGTTATTTTATTTAATAATTTTATAAGTTGGGTTGGCTCATTCAAGTCTAGTAGGCCTATTTATAAAAGATCCTGAGCTCGAGTGCAATATATTCTTGATTTTAAAATGTTAATTCTATATTATAGGGGCCTATTTGTTTATTTTAAAAGTAAAATTGTTTATTTAAAATGTCATTGGTTTAAACAAACATAAAATGTAAACACCACATTTTTAAAATTTGAGAGTTTAAAAATATTTGATAACTTATGATACTCATTTTTATAAATACCTATTAAATACATTTGAAAAAAAAAGTTTAAATAATGGAAATATTGGTTCTAAAATTAGAAATAACCATTTAAAAATACGAACAACACTCAAATAAAAATATAGCCTAATTGAAAAATAATTAAAATGGTGTAATGTGTACCTATTTTGGACTAAAAGTAAATAAATTAATATTTCTTGTGCAATAGCTCTCTACTACAATTTTGTTCATCAATTTTGCTTTTTTGATAATGCCATAGACAAGGGGATAAGGCAATATTCATGCTTTAGCAACTCTGCAGTACTAATGTTTCTTTTTAACAGCTTAAAGAAAAGCATAATGTAGATTATAATTTTTTATAAAGCCCCTTTTTTATGATTATCATTCTTATTGGGTTGTTTTGCTGAATATGTGAAAGATTTAACAACAATCCGTTTCAGAGGAGAAAAAAAAACTCTTCATATTGTCAACTAAACACACTGTTTGAAATTTTTCATACATTTATTTACAGATGGGTTGCACCATGAGCAAGAATGATCTTAATTAATCTTCATTTACTACTAAGCCACTCACAATTTTACATAAACCATTTGTTTCAAGTATTACTATTTTCATAAAGGAATATGATAATTTTTTGCATATCACCTTCATCTCTGACTCTTCTATTTGTGCCCTATTCACTGTACGAATATGTGTCTATGTTACCACTGGGATCTGAGATCAGTGGCATAGCTAAAATTTGTGCCACCCGGGGTGGTCCCTGAGTTTTCCACCCCTTTTAATACACAACATATTTCGACAAAAAGTCAAAATGATGTATAGGGGAACAAGGGGAAAAAATAAGACACCTTGCTTATTTCTGAAGTGAACAATTTAATTACAACATTCTACAATGTTATTTTTATTACTTTTCTGTTAGAAAAATTGTCGATGATATTATAGAAGTCTATTTCTTATGTTAGTTGCTGTTCTATAGAAAGTACGGCAAGATTTATTAACCGTAAGGTACTCATTATACATCTTAAGTAATTCCCGACCAATTTTAATCTAGAAAAACTGCGTTCACAAGTAGGCAACACTAACAGCAATTGTGAGGAAAGTTCGTAGAGGTATTACAATATTTGGAACAGAGTTCCCAAGACTGTATTTTTGAATAAATTGCAAAAGTTCTAAGGAATCTTCCGTCCATGTCTTTGTTTCGTCTTGAATAGCAGCAGCAGCAACAACAATAAAACTGAAGTTTTTTTCTCTCAATAAGAAACTTCTTATAAATTTCATCGTACTGGTAGTCATTATTTAGTTGACACTTGTATTTGTCATTCAAAAGATTTGACAGAGTGAAAAAGGTATATTTCTCAGTAAGAGCATGAAGCTGTTGAAATCTGGGAGTAATTTATTGGATCACTCTGTCCAGTGAAGAAAATATTTTTCTTCTCAACTCAGTTCAGTGTAATATGCCAATTCAACATCTCGTCATTCTTCACCAGCTATCAGTTTTTTCTTTCTACATTGACATTGACGCTTCTTGACTAGGCCCTATCCCAAGATCATCACAAATTTATTTGGCATAGACTATTGAATTGTTAACTAGTTCGTTCCTATTTTCAGTTAAAAATCCTTTCAAAGCTTAGAGTTTTATTTCACATTGTTGTGTGTTGACTCCTTTTGTTTGGAGGGGGACCTATGTGTAGTTGATTCCTAGAAGGATGGAGTCACACACTTTAAGAAATCACAGAAAGCGAAACGATTATGACGCACCAAGCAGCACACCATCGGCTAACCTGGTAATTTCTTTATCACAAGTTAAGTGTTCCAACACACCTAAGATTTTCGAATGTATATATATATATATATATATAGAATCAATTGTTGCTTCATGTCGGATTTTAATTTCCAACTTCTTCCATTGCGGGAGAGCCTGAACATGGTCTATGCTGGATTCATGCTTGAATATTTTAGGATTAAGTTTCCACCACATGTTGCGATATTATATAGGCCCCCTACATATATTTAAGAAATTAAAGTTGAGTTTTATTGTTTTATTTATAAGACTTTGATTGATAATGGAAATTTAAGTGTTTTGTTATGTGTTATGCATTTACATTTTATTTCTTTTAGTAGGCCTAGTAAATAGTTGTAAATAATAAAATTTTGCCTGAAGTCTTGTACTGCCCCAACAGAATAAAAACTTTTCTTTTCGTTTCAGTAGACCAAAAGTG
>CABFVX010001031.1:0-15909 GCA_902151425.1 Timema shepardi | reverse complement strand
TAAACAAATAGCAGGTGCAGAGTAGCACATCTGTTTTCCTAAATGCGCGCTAATATAAAAACTAACCCTATTGGTCGATGGAAAGAAAGCAAGGAGTGGTCTGGGTTCGAGGGTGTGAATGAGGGGGTTCACACAGATCGACTCGAGAGGACGCTAGCTGGTCATTCTTGTCCTTCTACTCTGCTACGGCAGACGAGATGGAAGTGTTTTACAACATTAAGTGGTGGTTTATTTTATTTACAAAACAACTTAAGGGCAAATAAAATTGTCGTTGTGACAGCAAAACACAGTTGTTCTCATTTCTTGGGCAGATTTATCTCAACATCTAGTCCAATATTTATTGTTTAAATTACATGTTTTACAATTGGCGTATTCAACGAGGGGAAGTATTTAAGTATTTTACAAATGGCGTTCCAACATGGGGCCTCCAGCTTCAGTCTATTACACAAGTTAAAACACCTCTGCCCAATTTAATAGCAGCTTACATCGAGAGAATTCTTCATTGCCGAATATTTAGTATTGTTATTTTATATGTTAATTATAGCCGAGCCGATCAGCTATTTTGCTGATTAAGCTGATGCTAATCATTTGTTGCCGACTAGGCCAATCATTGATGCCAATTATTTGTTAAGTTTTCAATTTTATACTATCTATAGTCCGTTTCACTCTTACTCTGCAGTACAGGTCTTATTTCATATGTGGCAGCTATTAAGGACTTTATATCTTTAACCTTAAAACTAGCACTGTTCATTTTAATAAATGTTTTTACTTGAGCCCACACCATCTCTATAGGGTTAAGTTCACAATGATACAGAGGCAAACAAATGACTTGTCGATCCACTGCCTTCGCCATCTCATCCTTTTTGTATTTTTCAAATTTTTGTTTGTGTTGAGAAACCAAATACAGCATTTCCCATTTCAACATTTTGTCATCAACATCAATGTTCTTATGGATAAGCCACTCGGCTATTTGAGCTTTACGCCATGATGTGGTCGGGATCACTTCACACCTTCTGCTGTGATAGGCTGTATTATTGATTACAATAACAGCTCCTTCAGGTGTATTAGGGAGTAATTGTTCTGAATACCACTTTTCATAAACGTCACCATCCATTTTGTTATGTGCATCTGCTGTGTTTTTCTTGCACAAAAACGTGAGTTCAGCACCTTCAACAAAGCCATTGCCATTTCCAGTGTGAACCATTGTAAAGTGTGGTCCGCAAGCTCGTAGTGGCTTCAGTCCCATGCTTAACCCCTCAAGAAATGCTTGCCGAGAATTCTGAATGGTAGTATCTTTCCACTCCTTGGAAACGCTATGTCCAACAATTATCCATGATTCATCTGTATAAATAATAGGTCTACCTTCAGCTCTGAACTTCTTAATATCCTTCAAATACTTAGGGGGCATCCATAAATTATGTCACACGTTAAGCGGGGAGAGGGGGCCAACGAAATGTGGCATTGTGTGACATAGGGCATAGGGAGTCAAAAGCTTTGTCATGTCACATGTTAAAATCTAAAATACTAAAACGCGAAATTTATATGTAAACCAAAAACTTAAAAATATTACTAACTCGATCTATATTTATAAGGCTTATGTAGGTTTAAGTTGTTGGCGAGTGCATGCTCGCTATCCTACTGTTATGCGCTTCGAATGTTTGTGCACGCTTGCTGTTACCGTTCCACGCGTTGGATGTTTGTGAGACCTTCGACAAGTGCCATCGTACCCGCCGGTGTTGTAATTTCAATACGTTCCTATTGTTCACTTGACAATTGACTTTCGCCGAGTGATGGACATAGTTTCCTTTGTTCAACTATTTTGTTATTTTTAATTTATGAAGTAATTTTAGAATGAACAAAAAGATTGATCTAGGTATTCTCTACCGCATATTATTTGATGCATACAGTGCAGCTCATGCTAATAAAAAAATATACAAGAAGAAGTTAACACCTTATGGAGAATTTGGAAAAACTGCTGTTTTAATTTAATTACTTCTAAATATAAAATTGAAAAATATGTGACGTCACACCAGGGGAGAGGGGGTTCACAAGTGTGACCACCTGTGACAAGGATGGGGGAAGTCGAAAAACCATAAAATTTGTGTGATGTAATTTATGAATGGGGGCATTCCATGTCAAATCAACCAATGTAGAGGCACTTTTCAACCTCACATTTTTTAATTTTTTTAAAATTTGGTATAGTGAAAGAACCACTCGAGATATATGCCTATGTAAAATTTCATGTCCATATCGTTTTTATTTATGAAGTTATAGAGGTGCAAAATTTGCGATTTCGACCAATTTTGTCACCATCTTGTTAACTTTAACATTGAATATTTCAGTAACCTGGGCACCTAAAGAAGTGATTCAAGTGTTTTTGGAAAGTTCTTGAATAGCTCTTTCATATGAGATTTTAATTGGGTGTTTTAAAAAAAGGATATAAAAAAATCGTTAAAATCAATATTTTGGCGGCCATTTTCTCAAAAACGGGTTTTTTTTCCCCTTCAAAAAAAATATATGTTGTATATATACTATTACTTAGTAGCTATGAAACATTTGAAGATGGGATGAAAATGGGTTCAGGAGTTATGTTAGATTCAGTAAAAAAGGGTTCCACCTACCTTTCCACTGTGATATGGGATTCCCAATGCCACGTCAAAAGTCTGTTCCCAGGGCCACGTCAAATTTCTCACTCCTTTGCCTAGTTCAAGTCATACTTCATATGTTCCCAAGACCACGCCATACATGTCATAGGCTTTAAATCCCTTAAATGTTCTCCAGGCTTCAAACCCATTAAATATTCTCCAAGCTTCAAACCCATTAAATAGCAGCAGGAGTTTGGAGTAACAAATTACATGGCAAGAAAGGCAAGAGAGCTTGTGAAAGAAAAAGGTGTTATGTCGTCACCTAATCCAAAACCAGGGAAAAGCTTACCTAGAGAAAATGTGAACATTATTGAACAATTTTATTGTGATGATGCTGTTAGCAGACTTATGCCTGGGAGAAAAGACTTTGTTTCCATGAAAATAGATGGGAACAGGTGTCATGTTCAAAAAAGACTCCTACTATGTACTCTTAAAGAGGCTTACATGCTGTTCAAAGATAAGCATCCAGAAATTACCGTGGGATTCTCCAAATTTGCTGATCTACGACCTAAGAACTGTGTCTTCCCAGGATCAAGTGGTACACACAATGTGTGTGTATGTACACATCACCAGAATGTGAAGCTTATGATCAGCGGGTGCAGGATCAAGGAATTGACTGCAGAAGAAGATATGCCAATTTCTGATTACAAAGATTGTTTATCCAGAGTAATTTGTAATCCGCCTTTACCAAAGTGCTACTTCGGAAACTGTGAATATTGTCCAGGGTATAGTGAATTACGCAAAAAGTTTGAAAATATATATGACAGTAATTTTGTTGACATGATAACATACAAGCAGTGGGTCACAGTGGACCGTTCAAACTTGGAAACCGTTTCAAAACCGGTGGATGAATTCTTGGATACCCTATTTGAAAAACTTAAAAGTCTTCTTAGTCATTCTTTCATTGCTAAAGAGCAAGCTAATTTTTTTTATGAGAAGAAAAAATCTTTGCAAGAGGCTGAGTATTTAGTGGTGTGTGACTTTTCAGAAAATTACTCATTTGTTCTTCAGGACTCAGTACAAGGGTTCCATTGGAACAACGCACAATCCACAATTCATCCATTTGTTATTTATTATTTAAACTCATCAGAAGAACCGCACACTGTTAAACATGCAAGTTTTGTGATAATCTCAGAGTGCCTTCAGCATGATACAACAGCAGTTTATACATTTCAGAGAGAGCTAATCAAATTCCTTAAAACTACTTTTTCGCCACCGAAAAAAATCATATATCTATCAGATGGGGCAGCATCACAGTATAAAAATCGCAAGAACTTTAGAAATTTGAGTTTACATCACCAAGACTTTGGATGCAAAGCAGAGTGGCACTTCTTTGCCACATCACATGGTAAAAATGCTTGTGATGGTGTAGGGGGAACTGTAAAGCGTCTTGTTGCTAGAGCCAGTTTACAAAGGCCCTATGCAGAGCAAATAATGACACCAAGACAGTTATATGAATGGGCAAGTCACAATATAGGAGGAATGACATTCATGTTTGTGACAATAGAAGAATACAAAAATGTACAGATATTTTTGCAGGAGAGATTTGCAAACTCTAGATACATTCCTGGAACACAGAAGCTTCACTGTGTCATTCCATTGCAATCAGGGAAACTGATAACAAAGGTTTATTCTTCAGCAGAGGAGTCAAAACTTGAAAGTATCACGCAAGTCAAAGGACAGCTAGAATTGGATGATATACGTGGATTTGTTACTTGCGCATATGATGGACACTGGTGGTTGGGATGTGTTATCTCTGTAAATGAAAACACTGATGAACTCAAAATCAGTTTTCTACATCCACATGGACCAGCTCCATCATTTGTTTACCCACAAGTTCCTGACATTTTAGTAGTGCATGTGTCATCAGTTCTTACAAAAGTTGACCCCCTGACCGCAACTGGTAGAACATATGTTTTGACAAAACAGGAAGTTTCAGCTGTTCACAGTCAATTGGATACATATAAAAGGAATAACTAATATGCCTCTGTGTCCAAAAGTGTAAAAAATTTCAGGTATATTTATTATTTTTAGTACTGGTAATATATTTGTAGGTTTAATTAACATTACATTTAATTACATTCTAGCTTTCTTGTCAATTAACTTCAAGGAACAATGGAGCAAACTTGTGTGACGCAAGGAAATTAATGTAAATGTAAATTCCTGTTTTACTGAATCTAACATAACTCCTGAACCCATTTTCATCCCATCTTCAAATGTTTCATAGCTACTAAGTAATAGTATATATACAACATATATTTTTTTGAAGGGAAAAAAAACCCGTTTTTTGAGAAAATGGCCGCCAAAATATTGATTTTAACTATTTTTTTATATCCTTTTTTTAAAACACCCAATTAAAATCTCATATGAAAGAGCTATTCAAGAACTTTCCAAAAACACTTGAATCACTTCTTTAGGTGCCCAGGTTACTGAAATATTCAATGTTAAAGTTAACAAGATGATGACAAAATTGGTCGAAATCGCAAATTTTGCACCTCTATAACTTCATAAATAAAAACGATATGGACATGAAATTTTACATAGGCATATATCTCGAGTGGTTCTTTCCCTATGCCAAATTTTAAAAAAATTAAAAAATGTGAGGTTGAGGACCTTGTTGAATTGACATGGAATGACCCAATGGCCCCTTATGACGCTACCTAATAATGTCATCCCTTTCAATGAAAGCACTCTTGTTATCCCTCCGTTCATACTTAAAACCCATCTCCTGCAAAAATCTGTATAAGACAGTTCGTGAGAAATTTGGCTGAGTGTTATCTGCGTTTACCCTCACTAAAATAATACTTAAAGTAGGGGGCAAGTTGTCGAACAACGTGGAATGTACAAGACGACGAACACTACTTTGTACAATACCATCGTATGTGGTGTTCTTGATTTTTTTGTTCCCCTTCTCTCTTTTGTTTTCTTTTTGAAGTAGTCCGCAAAGGACCACATTTTTGTTTCTCTCTTAATGCGTAAATAGTTCTTTCGGAACATTTCGTGGCTTTACATGTTTCCTTAACTGCTTTGGTGACATGCATTGTCTTAGTAAAATAATTGAAAACGTTCATTACTATTTGACGTTCTTTGCTTCTCAGTATACTTATGCTATGCAATTTTATTGTTACCATTTTCATGATAAATAATTTAAAAAAATAACATTAAACACTATGAATCAATAGTAAATAATATATCAAATGATTATCCCATATAAAGTAAAATATATTATAACTAAAAATATAAGGAAAAATTAAAATATAATGTGATCAAACGTTTGATACAAATGACAATTAAACCACCAAACACTCTTAGCACTCTGTAGGCCCACGCCAAAATAATGACCATGTTTAGTATTTATTTCTTTATATTTTATTATTTTAGTATCAATTTCATTATTGTTTACTTAATTAAATACTTCTTATATTCATTCATTATTAATTTATGTAATTAACACATTTTTCTGTTTACCGCCTTTTCTTTCATTAATTATGTTTTGTAAGGGTGGTACAATTGCTCTCTCGTACTTTTACATGTGTTTCCTGTTAGTTCTCAAAGGTGGACGTGTGTCACCACCGCGGCTCAACTCCTCAATTTTGCTTAGTGTTTTGCACTATCTTTCGCTAATTTAAATAACCCCAATCTCATACTAACTGGTATAAATGTGTGTATGATCCAAAGTACCAAGATCATCCCATCACAACCCCAAGTAGGCCTACTTGGGTTACTGCTTCACCAGATCTTCAGTAGCAGGTCGGATCTCGCCATGTCTACTTACGCACACATTAATTGAATAATTCTCCCTCTCAATCAAATTAAAAACAGACCGTAACCCGTAACACAAGGATAATGGATCACAACTGGAGAGAGGCTTCTTGGATTGATTTCAAACTGCTGTGCTTTGCTTTTCCAAGAGGACTGTAATCATTAGGATTAATTGGTGCTAAGCTCAGCAGATATATTTATGTTTACACAGAGTGCTACGCCTGAAGAATGGGTTTTGACTTTCAGCATCTCTCACTGACTTAAAGCAATAATATAACAAAGTAAAGTGGCTAAGAGTATGTTCACCAGTATTTTCCTGAAAATATGGAAAAATAACTTTTTTAAATCAACCTCAGATAATTATTTTGTATTAGGTGGATGTACTTTTTGAGCACGCTGATTATATCAACACACGATTTACAAACTACCCTTATACTAAGAAAACACAACATTCAGTCCCCTAACCGACAATTTACCAAAGATAAATCTCAGACCATCCCAATATCATACCTCTATCTCAGTTGGCTCACGCTCTACCGACTGTGCTAAAGTGTTTAATTAATGCCAGTGAATTCGACCACGATTCGAACCCGGGCCTGATTAGAAACTGTGGCAAAATGTAATTGCGAGTGTAAAACCTTAGACTGCCCAGCCAACCACCTTTGTGCGTAGCTGGTTTCTAAATTCAGAAGCATGGTGTAGTAAAATTTGGAGTTACATATAAAATGTACTCTCAAATTTTTAACATTGTCTCGGCAAGTATAATAAAACATTGTTTATTAAACTATAATTACAAACGAAGATGAGTATAATGAATGTTTAAGTGGCTGAAAATTGTATTTTGTGAAACCAATATTATCAATTATGATGTGGATGGGATGAACTAATTCTTCAGTTCTCAACGCTACAACTGAATAAGATTACTCTCCTCTTCAAGACTGGACAGAGCTTAAAGTGAACTACACCCTCAACTTCAAAATGCTACAACACATAAATAGGGGGCGCTATTGGCCCATATTTTTTTTTTTTTACAAAAATTAAGTTGAGCTTTTCTTATCAATGCTTAAACATAATGTGCCTAAGCAAAATCAAAAGAAAAAAGTTTCCAACAAGACAACTTTTTCATATTTTACTTTAAATATTTCAGGAGGTATAATACATTTTAATTATTTTTTAGCATTGTATAAAAGATATTCCTTTCATACTCTGCAGACGTTGTCTATAACTATTATAACAGCCACCTTAAAATTACTGGCTTTTCCACACAATCGGAACCATACTTATGACGTGATACATTTGAAACCTCATGAAACTTTGACACAATGCATATTTTCGTATTTTGAAAAAAAAAGTGATTTAAAAACATCTATGGTGATTTAAATTGATTTCACAAGATGCATAAATGTATGTTCATTAATATGCTACACTTATTTCATAGAAATAACGACATTCAAATGTAAGATACAAAATGTCAACTTCGCTTGGTATGAAAAAGGACAGCGCTAACGGAGAGACCAATGGGTTGGAAAGAGATGGTAATAGTCCATAAGAGTCTGTACTGCAATTTGAGAGTGTTACGGCCTATAGAAGTTTGTTTTAATCAATTCTAAATAAAAGCATTATTAAAGTTGATTAAAATAAATTTTATTTTTTTGTTAGGACAAATGGTTCTTTCATTTAAAACAATCATAATCATAAATAACAAATTTAAATATCATTTTAAATAAAATTAATAGGGGTACACAAAGTTTTGTACACAAGTAGAATGTGCATATCTTGTGTTTAGATGAAATAGAGATAAACATGTGTTGATTAAAATTTGGCTTCACATTTATGGTTACATTTTTATAGGCTTTCTGTAATTCTTTGTCTAAATGAAAATCAGCTCGGGGTATAGAAAAAAGCTCTTCACAAATGTTATTGTTACATCAAAATTAACTTTACATACAGACATACAGTACATTCACTGTTATTGTTATTTAAAAATACCATTATCTTGATCTTGTTTGGGCGAAATGAACTTCTTTATGTGTAACTGCCCAATCCAGCTGTGCTGTAGTGCCTCTGATGCCAATGACCCAGTGGACGACTAAAGGTACAGGGTTTGCTCGGTATTTGTTTTAAATTTTATTGAAAACACAAAATAGAAGTTGTGTTTACATTCTAGGGAGTGGATTAGATCTTTTTTTTCAAATTGGTATTTTATGTTTAGGACGTAAGAATTTAAAATACATCCACACATTTAGAATAATCGGCATAAATGATTGGTGATACAAACAGCGATCATCGGCGCCGCTGATTGTGTTGACTCTAATTTTAATTTTCCTTTTTTTTTATTGAGATTTACTTTAATTATAACATTCAACCTCAAAACAAAGTCCATAATTATAACACTACCTAATAGAAACACAATTAGATATGATGAACGAGTCAGAAGTTATAGTGGAAACAAAATTATACCCAAGCATGTTATTCACCCCCACCCCCACAGGTTGTCGACCACTCCCGAAATTGACATAACTTTTCACACTCACCTGGGTCCCCACAACATGGATCGGAAGTCAAATTCTGTCATACTTTAAATGCATAGTCTATGTAAGCTCTCCACCTGGTCTAATAAATAGGTCAATGTGAAAGAAGCATCTTTAACGTAGATTTGGGCATGTTGAGAGGATGAGTGTGGATCGAGTGATGAAGCATATATATGAAGGTATAATGTGTATCAAAAGGCATGTAAGGCGTGGCTAAATGCATAGCTGAATGTGTGAAAAAGAGTAACATTAAGAGTTTTTAAAATAACAGTGCCTGTATGACTCATTGTATAGATTTTGTTGAAGCAAAGGGAGTCAGCAAGTATAGGGATGTGTGGAGAGAGTTAATGAGGATAGATTAAGTATGGAGTTGTTGTTTTTTGAGTTATATGCAGTTTCTTGCCTACACCTTAAAGGAACAGGGTGATTATTTGTGTGTGTATGCAGCTATAGACCCGTTCCACTCTCAAATTGCAGTACAGGCTCTAATGGACTATTACCATCTCTTTCCAACCCATTGGTCTCTCCGTTAGCGCTGTCCTTTTTCTAACAAGCGGAGTTGCCATTTTGTATCTTAAATTTGAAGGTCGTTGTTATTTCTATGAAATAAGCATGAAGATTAATGAAGATACATTAATGCATCTTGCGAAATCAATTTAAAAAACCATAGAGGTTTTTAAATAACTTTTTTTTCTTCTTCAAAATATGAAAATATGCATTGTGTCAAAGTTTAATGAGGTTTCAAATGTATTATGTCAGAAGTCTAGTTCGAATTGTGTGGAAAAGCCAGTAATTTTATGGTGGCTGTTATAATAGTTATGAACGTCTGCAAAGTCTGAAAGGAATATCTTTTATACAATGCAAAAAAAAAAAATTAAAACGCATTATACCTCCTGAAATATTTAAAGTAAAACATGAAAAAGTTGTCTTGTTGGAAACTTTTTTTCTTTTGATTTTGCTTAGGTACATTATGTTTAAGAAATTATAAGAAAAGCTCAAATTTATTTTTGAAAAAAAACCAACTATGGGCCAATAGCACCCCCCATTTATGTGTAGTAGCGTTTTGTAGTTGAAGAGGGTGTAGTTCCCTTTAAGCTCTGTCCAGTCTTGAAGAGGAGAGTAATGTTATTCAGTTGTTGTGTTGAGAACTGAAGCATTAGTTCGTCCCATCCACATCATAATTGATAATATTGGTTTCACAAAATACAATGTTCAGCCACTTAAACATTCACTATACTTGTTTGTAATTATAGTTTAATAAACAAGGTTTTATTGTACCTGCCGAGACAATGTTAACAATTTGAGAGTACATTTTATATGCAACTCCAAATTTTACTACACCATGCTTCTGAATTTAGAAACCAGCTACCCACAAGGTGGGTGGCTGGGCAGTATAAGGTTTTACACTTGCATTTACACTTTGCCACCGTTTATAATCAGGCCCGGGTACAAATGCTGGTCGAATTCACTGGCATTGAATAAACACTTTAGAACTGTCGGTAGAGGGTGAGCAAACTGAGATAGAGAAAGGTCTGATAATGGGATGGTCTGAGATTTATCTTAGGTAAATTGTCATTGCCGGCTAGGGGACTGGATGTTGTGTTTTACTAGTATTAGGGTAGTTTCTAAGTCGTGTGTAGATATAATTAATGTGTTTGAAAAGTACATCCACCTAATACAAAATAATTATCTGAGGTTGATTTTAACAGGTTATTTTTCCATCTTTTCAGGAAAATACTGGTGAACATACTCTTAGCCACTTTACTCTGTTATATTATTGCTTTAAATCAGTGTAAGATGCTGAAAGTCATTAAGATGCTGAAAGTCAAAACACAGTCTTCAGGAGTAGCACTCCATGTAAACATAAATATAACCCTGCTGACTTCACACCAATGAAGCCTCTCTCCAGTTGTGATCCATTATTCCTGTGTTACGGGCTACGGTCATTATTCTTGTGTTACGGGTTACGGTCATTATTTTGGCGTGGGCTTACAGAGGGCTAAGAGTGTTTGGTGGCTTAATCGTCTTTTGTATCAAACGTTTGTTCATATTATATTTTAATTTTTTCCTTATATTTTTAGTTATAATATATTTTACTTTATATACGATGATCATTTTATATATTATTTACTATTGATTTATAGTGTTTAGTGTTAATTTTTTAAACTATTTATAATGGAAACAATAGCAAGAACTTTGCATTTACTCCTTAATATACCTGAAGAAACTGTTATCGTAATCGATAATGCAGCCTATCACAGCAGAAGGTGTGAAGTGATCCCGACCACAACATGGTGTAAAGCTCAAATAGCCGAGTGGCTTATCCATAAGGACATTGATGTTGATGACGAAATGTTGAAACGGGAAATGCTGTATTTGGTTTCGCAACACAAACACAAATTTGAAAAATACAAAGTGGATGAGATGGCGAAGGCGGTGGAGTTAAAAGTCATTCATTTGCCTTCGTATCATTTTGAACTTAATCCCATAGATGGTGTGGGCTCAGGTAAAAACATTTATTAAAATGATCAATGCTAGTTTCAAGGTTAAAGATATGAAGTCCTTAATATCTGCCACGAATAAAAAAGTTTCTGTAGAAAACTGTTTCAATTATATTAATCATGTCAACAAAATTGAAAAGGACATATGGAAAGCATACGCGCTGCAAGATGATGAGTAGCAATTTTTAATAAGATTAACTTCATTATCTTCATCGTCCCCTGTGCCATCTCCTCCACCCATAAGTCCACCTATTCACACTGGGCCATCCACTAAACACTACTACACAATTGATAGTCATGCCCTTGTGTGGGGACAACGTAGAAGCATAAATTTATTTATTAGGTTTAAACTAATATGGTATTTACTATACTTGGAGAACTTAAATGCACCTTGAATAGATTTTAGAATCCTCCCTCCTTTATAATTACCAGTATTTTAATTTATAAAACTATTGTATATTAATTTTTTATTGTTATGATTATTGAGTTTTAGTTTTTACTATAGTAAAGATGAATTAGGTAAGCCTAATTGTTTATAAAAGTGCACACACATTCACATGCAAACAGGGAATATTTTTTTTATAAACCTATGGATTTGTGAAGATCATCTTTGAAAGGATTAGATCTCCAACCTATTCATTCTAGGTGACAGTGTACATTGTATAATAAAAGTGGCATTAATATGTTAATAAACAAAATAATACACAATTTTTGACAGCCCAAACTTCAAATTGATTGCCATAGCGTGTATAGAGTTTGTATAATTTACTAAGTTTGAATGTAAAAGTTGTCCATCTGTTTCGAGTGGGTGAGATCTGTCAACTGCACGCTCCATAAGACCTGTACTGCAGAGTAAGAGTGGAATGGACTATAGATAGCTTAATGATAGTGTACAAGAAATTGAGCATGATATATTCTGTTTAGGCCTATATTAGTATATGGCAAAACTAAGGACCAGTTTCATAGTCAGACTTAGTACACATCAAGTGTGCCGCTATACTAAATACAGGACAACATCTACCTAAAGAAAAATAGAGAGGACCAGTTTCATAAAATGCGAATATGGCCCATTCCATTTGAGTATAGGTAGTTGTATTTAGTATAGCGGCACACTTGAGGCATACTAAGTCTGACTATGAAACTGGCCATAAGGCAAGACACAGTCTATTAAATAAATGTTGAATGCACAAATATAGAAAATATGCAACAGTAAAATGAGTGCATGCTACATTGGATTGTCACAGTGATTTGATCATAAGCACTCTTGCAGGTTTGAACCGGAACACATTTGAAATGTGTAGCTTAAAGGGAAACAAATAATGAAAAAAAACAATAAATAAATAACTTTTGATATAGATATTGTTGGCATATCCTATAATTTAAATTTAGTTTTTAAAACTTTGCATTGATGTTTAGTTAAAGATTACTTAAAAACTTGTTAACATGTTTTACCCTTTGTTGAAGAATATATAAAACCAGGGCAAAAACACAGATTGCTCTTTTGAATGGCTTATCCTTGTTTAAGTATATTTGAACAATTTGTGTTTACTACTAAAGATTTATGTTAAAAAAAACTTTTTTTTTGTGTGTGTGTAGGTGGGTGTTCGAGGAACAGATGTTGTAGTATTAGGTGTTGAAAAGAAATCTGTCGCTAAACTTCAAGAGGAAAGAACTGTGAGAAAAATATGTCTACTAGATGATCATGTTGTGATGGCATTTGCAGGTAAATAAATGCCCAACTTGTATCTAGATCTAGATGTTTGGCTTCATATATATTTTAATTAGCCGAGGCAAACTTAATAAATATCTGAATGTGGTATTTTTAAGACATACTATACAGTTGTCCTTCTAAAACTAATTTTTAATGATAAAAATAAATCCATCTTAGTAAACTATTAATCTTTAATTTTTAGGCTTGACCGCAGATGCCAGGATATTGATCAACCGAGCGCAGATTGAGTGCCAGTCTCACAAATTAACGGTGGAAGACCCTGTTACTTTAGAATATATCACTAGATACATAGCAGGTAATTTGTTGTGACAAGACATCCAGTAGCCCCATGGCTTCTTTGGTGCTGAGTGACAGCTCACAGCTGACGGCTTTTAAAAGTTACCAGACTAAATTATGTAACCCTACGCCAAACTATATGATCTGCGAAAACATTTGTTTAGCAGCTGTCACTTCTGACAGTCAAAATGTAGATATATACCTAAACATTGACTGTCAGCTGTGAGCTGTCAGTCAGCACCAAAGAAGCCATGGGGCTACTGTATGTTGAAGGAAGACTACTAATTTATAATCAGAGCTAATAAAGCATTTTGGCAGTGGCGGCTCGTGACTATTTTTCATGGGAGGGCACAAAATTGAAAATAAATAATAATTAATAAAATATAAACTCACCTCATATTTATTATATTTTGTAAAGGAAGGCCATCCCATCCTTCTTTCCTTGATATTTGAAAATACCCCAATAACTTTGTTGCTGAAATTAGAAATTGAATTAATAAATTTATTTTCGACCGATAGAACTGATAAAGCATTTAGTCTGTTTTTCGTCATTGTACTCCTTAAGAAAGGCCTAATCCGTTTCAAGGTAGAAAAACACCTTTTACATTCACTTGTTGACATTGGTGTAGTGCAAATAATGTCCAATAGTTTGAAACTTTCAGATAAAATCCCACTTGAGTTATTTTGTGAAATAAACACTAATAAATCAATAATAAACTTTGCACATATCATCACGATTGTAAATTGCATTCAATTCACTCTTTAATTTTATTGCAATTAACATGGAATAGCATGCAACAGTTTTGTTAAAGACATTTTGCGGAAAAGATTTTTGATAGTTTAAAAATAAAAATGAATTGAATAATTTTGCTGCACTTAAGAAACTTTTAAAATCAAATCTATCTTTAATTTAGATTAGAATAGTGTCACAAACTTCTTTTGCAGAAGTATTTCTACTATCTCCATTGTGGATGAAGTTTTCTTTTTTTTTTCCTCGGGTTCTTCAACCTCATTGGTACCATTTCTAATTTTTTAAATTTGCATCTCAAATTGTTCTATAGCTTTCTCCAAATATAAGCTATCAATATCACACACTCTATTTTGATTTTTAAAAATGTTCACGTGTGGCATAATTAAATGAAATTGTTTCAGCCAACACATGAATTCTGAACTATTTAAGTGGTTCAGTAGCCCACTTGCTTCATTTAGTGTTTTAAAATCCCAGCGAGTTGGAATCATTTGTCAAGGAATGCTGTTCTTTTAGGTGAATGGGGAAAACATGAAGATAGCGCTTATAAATTAGCAAAAAAGATCTTCACTTTTTTGTTACATTGCACTTCTCGTTCCATAATTAGGTTAGATTGATGTAAATAGCAATGTACAAAATAGCCATTTGGATATATTAATGATTGAACACCATTATTTTTTCCACTCATATTGGCTGCACTACTGTAATTCTGAGCAATTAATTTGTGTTGGAATATTTAATTTAGTTCGAAGTTCTTCTAATATGACCTTGGATAAAATTTGTGCTGTAAATCCAGATGGTTTAGTAAAAGACTAAAATGGTTGACGAATTTTCCATCAAAAACATATCTAATTATAATTACCATTTGTTGTTGATTGGAAAAAAGCTTTTTATCAAAACTAATGTTATTATGAATAATCTACTGCACAGAATTAATTTTGGAATTCATTTTTTAAACACTCGAACCGCTGAACAAAGAACGATAAGAAATTAGCCTTACTTTAAACATTCACGCACGATTGACTAGTGACAAAACACGCTGGTTGAGTGTTCCTCAGGGATGACCTGAAAACGTGAATCTTGACCTTGAACGGACTGACAAGTATTCGGCTACTTTTAAATTGGATGGGGATGCGAGCAGCAAGGGAAAAAATATGTCCTTACTACTGCCAGTATTACACTATCATATTTTTCTTTGATCAAATAAATAACATATATTTATTTGATCAAATATAATTTATGATGAAATATTTGATGTCGTCTTTGATAAAAGATGTGTTATCACACATCACATTTATTTCAAAGTTTCTACAATTCCAGTATTATTATATTTCTAAAATTAGCTTGTATGGTTTAATTTTATGTGCAGCGACTGTGAGTGAGAATGTGATAATCCCGTTGCTGTTAAAATGTAAAGAAAACATGTGAAATGTAAAAAAAAACGAACTAACAATTACGTCCATCACCCCCACACCCACGTAATCAATTTGCACAAAAATATTATTCAATCTTCCCTCTCTTTTCTCTTAATAATTTAAGCATTTAAACAAATTACAAAGTTTTTCACTGACAAAGCGACCCCAAATTTTTCCTAACCATTAAAGTGATTATGTTGTTAGTTTATTATTTTTCCCCCCTGCGGGACGGGGTTAGAATAGTCCCGCAGTAACCACTGCTTGTCGTAAGAGGCGACTAAAAGGGGAGGCTTCTGTGC
>CABFVX010001030.1:161409-174875 GCA_902151425.1 Timema shepardi | reverse complement strand
ATGGGGCTACTTTATATACCTGGATGCTGACTGTCAGAAGTGAGCTGTGAGCTGTCAGTCAGCACCGAATAAGCTATGGGGCTACTTTATATACCTGGATGCTGACTGTCAGAAGTGAGCTGTGAGATTTCATTCAGCACCAAAGAAGCCATGGGGCTACTGTAGCATCAAACACAACAGCAAATAGATAGACAGTAGTGGCCGCACATAGATGAACCAACTGTTCGTTTGAAGAGGAGTAACTTGCAAGGTTTGCCTATTTCTGTGTGAATAGTAGATAGCTTGAGGACACACACACACGTAGATCAAGATAAAGGGTTAAGATGGGAGGGAGGGAACGATAAATAGGACATGACTAAGATTGAGTTTAGGGATTTAACAGTCAACAACTCATTCTGGGACGGTGTCAATCGATTCGGAAGCTGGCCTTGGCGTCCACCATAGCGAAAATGTGTCTGTGATGCTGCAGATGTATAACTTATGAATATGCGCTCGCCCACACCGGTGGGCGTGCGGGTTAAAGCGTCATACTTGTCATATTTATATATATATATATAATTATGATTTTGGTCATTTTTATAGTTAAACACGTTTTTGGCCATATTCAGTTTACAATGTACACTACCTCCTAGATACTCCGAGGAAATATTCTAGAAACTTTACAAGTATTTCTTTATTGTATATCATCCGAGGTAATAGTCAATAAATTTTACAAATACTCCTCCTATATCCTCCAAGGAAATGGTCTATACACTTTATAAGTACTCCGCCACCCTGTATCCTCTAAGGCAAGTCTATATTATTATTATTATTATTTATTATTATTATTATTATTATTATTATTATTATTAGCACCACGTCTTACTACCCGTTCGGATTATACGCACTTACGCTAATGTGTCATGGTAGAGTGATTGTGAGATTAAATGGAGGACCTACAGTTTAACGTGGAATCCGAACCACGGTGGAGACATGGCATTCCCCACATTGGCAAGTCTATAAACTTTACAAGTACTCCTCCACCCTGTATCCTCCAAGGCAAGTCTATAAACTGTACAAGTACTCCTCCACCCTGTATCCTCAAAGGAAAGTCTATAAACTGTACAAGTACTCCTCCGCCCTGTATCCTCCAAGGCAAGTCTATAAGCTGTACAAGTACTCCTCCACCCTGTATCCTCCAAGGGAAGCATATAAGCTTTACAAGTACTCCTCCACCCTGTATCCTCCAAGGCAAGTCTATAAACTGTACAAGTACTCCTCCACCCTGTATCCTCCAAGGCAAGTCTATAAATTGTACAAGTACTCTTCCATCCTGTATCCTCCAAGTGAAGAATATAAGCTTTACAAGTACTCCTCCACCCTGTATCCTCCAAGGCAAGTCTATAAACTGTGCAAGTATTCCTCCACCCTGTATCCTCCAAGGGAAAAATATAAGCTTTACAAGTACTCCTCCACCCTGTATCCTCCAAGGCAAGTCTATAAATTGTCGGTGACCTGGTGGTCTAGGGGTAAGGTGTCAGACTTCTATGCTGGCGGCCGGGGTTCAATCCCCGGTTCCGGCATAAATTTATCTGATTACCAAACCNGCGGTCAGGGGGTAAGGTGTCAGACTTCTATGCTGGCGGCCGGGGTTCAATCCTCGGTCCCGGCACAGATTTATCTGATTACCAAACCCTTCCTTCACCTCTGACAAGACATCTTGTGAATGTGGGGAATGCCAGGCCTCCACCGTGGTTCGGATTCCACGTTAAACTGTAGGTCCTTCATTTCATCTCACAATCACCCTACCATTACACATTAGCGTAAGTGCGTATAACCCGAACGGGTAGTAAGACGCGGTGCTAATAATAATAATAATCTATAAATTGTACAAGTACTCTTCCATCCTGTATCCTCCAAGGGAAGAATATAAGCTTTACAAGTACTCCTCCACCCTGTATCCTCCAAGGCAAGTCTATAAATTGTACAAGTACTCTTCCATCCTGTATCCTCCAAGGGAAGAATATAAGCTTTACAAGTACTCCTCCACCCTGTATCCTCCATGGTACTTGATTAGAGAGAGAGTTCCAAGACCCCTAGGCATTGCAAAATGTGAGGACGGGACTATAAAGCTACTCCAAATCTCTTCTTTGGTACCTGTAGTGTGCTATTTAGGTGTTGATCAAATTCTGACATAATTCCACGGCCTTGAAAGTAGAAACCTCTCACGGGTGTGTCGGTCGCCTTACCTTCCCAACCAAACAGACCCCAAACCTGGCCGAGGTATTTATTTCTCAGGTAACAAGTTACGAGGGCACCTTTTGCTTCAACCCAGAACAATTTTTCTGAGCTGGGTTCCACGGTAAACGCGAAACACGAAACAAAGAAGAAGGGAAAAAAAAGAACTTGAAGGAAGTAGTGTATTCTGTTGAGAGAATTTTAAAAGCAAATATCTATGAGAACAAAAAATTGTTTTTGTTAGTTATATCGTTCGCAGCGCTGCCAAATGTATGACCTTGAAATAAGGAAATTTAAACCTACTTTTAAGTATTCCAAGTCTTAAAGAAAATATACGAATGTGTTTTATTGCAGTGGTTATTTATCAGATACTTAAAATAAGAACCTGGATGATGAGGTTATGTTTTAATAAAATGCTACATCATTCACCTGGAGAAAATAGAGGAGATTATTGGCTGGATCTTAAAAAAAACGCTTGGCTGAGCTGTCCAGTGGCAGGAGAACGAACAGGGGAGGAGGAAAAATAAATAATACAATTTGTGCTGTGACCACCCTATTAAATTACATCCTCCAATTCACAAATAACGATTCTACGCTCCCATTCCAGATATTTTTCGTTTCGCGGGCAGTTAGCCCCTAGAGATCAACCAAAACATGGGAATTTTTGGACTTTTGAGAGTGGACAATTTCAACTTTTTGAACTATATTTGCAAGTCTATACAATATATAGGGACATAAAAAGAATAGATTTGTGTTAATTCCAAGGAACACCAAACACGTTAGGTGACCTGGCGGTCTAGGGGTAAGGTGTCATACTTCTATGCTGGCGGCCGGGGTTCAATCCTCGGTCCCGGCAAAGATTTATCTGATTACCAAACCCTTCCTTCACCTCTGACAAGATATCTTGTGAATGTGGGGAACGCCAGGCCTCCACCGTGGTTCGGATTCCACGTTAAACTGTAGGTCCTCCATTTCATCTCACAATCACCCTACCATTACACATTAGCGTAAGTGCGTATAACCCGAACGGGTAGTAAGACGCGGTGCTAATAATAAAAATAATAATATTTAACCTAAGTGCAACACCTGACTGACAAAATCTCAGCTGCGGTTCTTTTTTCATAGGAAGCACCTTATTTGAAAACTGGAAACTCACGTTGCCACATTAGCGAAAATAAAAATATATACGATACAATGTCTTATTAATGTATTTACAGTTTTAGTCCGTTTAGTTAATAATATGAATATAAATTACATAATAGTGCATCAAAAGTTTTGTTAAAAGCATTTAATAACTTTTGGATGATTTTTATAACTAATAAATCAAATAAAACCTTTTTTTATAGACTGCAAATTTTAGTGACTTTTAAGCAATGTTGGTAGTTGAAAGTTGGCTTCCTGTTAAAATCAAATTTTAAACTGCCCCACCTAACTTTCTAATATTGTGTACTAACACAGCTCAAAGAATAATGTCCATACCTAGATTTAAAATCAACCCACCGCTTTTTACAAAAAGGATCTGTACTATGTCATGGTACACTATTCTGTAAAGTTGCTATCCTCGATTTTAAAATCTCGAAATTTGTTGTCGTTTACTTCCACATGAGCGCAAAATCACGAAATTTCCGCCGTACAATATTGATAGTTTTGACGTGCTTTAAATTTTTATGGACACATGGACTTCAGCCATCTTAAGGCGGGGGTATTAGGGGACGCGAGAAAAGACCGGTGGTGTTTTTTTCAGTTTTTATAGCAAAACACTTCTTTTTTTTGTCAAAAGAAATCAAATATTGTTCCAGTACAAACATAGAGTTAAATTTTCTTCACATGGTGACCTTAAAATTTCTTGAATATTTTTCAAGGATGTCCTGGAATTTAATGACAACATTTATCTTCATTTAAAAAGTTTCTCATCTAATGCCGCTATGGTCCTGAAAGATAGTCAACAACTGTTGATGTCACCATGTTTAGAAAATTAAACTCTGTGTTTGAACTGGAATAATATTTGATTTATTGTGAGCAAATAAAATTTTGATAAAAAGGACTTCAAAAAATAATGGCCTTTTCTCGCCTTCCCTACATCCCCACCTTAAACCATAAAAGTAAGGAACTACTTTGTTTCGTTTCATCTCTGTTAAATTAAGTTAGTGTGAGGAAAAAGTTATGTTTGTTTCTTTAAGATGAATGAAAGGAAATAACTAACAGATGCTCAAGAAGTTTCTCTCATTACTTCCTCAAGGCATTCAATTAAATTTAAAGCACACTGTTTATCCAGTCTAAACAATTTGATAAGTTTATTTTCACCCAACTTTAAGGCCTTTTAACGTTTACTAAATATACGTGATTCTCTGTTAGAGGAATGACCACCCTTTTTTATCTAGGGATCTATTCCAAAGAAGGAACTTCCTTTGCGATATACAGCGGAACTATGGGCTTAAATTGTTTGTTTCATTGGTAAAAAATAAATAGCCTATTTTGTGTTTTAATAGTAAAGTTATATTTCATATAAAGTATTGTAGTCCTTTCACACACTAAAATTTACTTTTTCACCAAGCCAAGTAATATATATAATTTCCCTGAGAAAAAAAGTATTTTCGCATCAAACACTTGACTTTATATATAAGTTGATGCATGACGCCGCCGCATAATCTTAGGATAGTTTGTTGAATGAGAATTAATAATTACTCTTGACATAAACGAAGGCGGGATTATAAATGGTCATCAGTCAGACAGCTTAAATATTTCGATTTTCTAACGTCGATTCGAGAAAAAAAAACTGCAAACCCTTTCTTCCATTTTCTTTCTCTTGATCTTTTTTGATCGATCTACCAGGTGATCGACCAAACCATTGGCCCCGGTTGACCGGCAGATCGCGATCGACTGTTTGTCCATCGCTGCCTATTATATATTCATTTTCAAATTCTTTGATTTTTCTTTGATTACCAAATAGTTAATCCAGACGTCTACCATTTTAACTTTATCTGACAATATAATCAACCTCGGTGGTCTTAGGGTAAAGTGTTCACCTCAAAAGCCGATATTCGTGGGTTCAAACCCAGCAGGGGTCGATGGATTTTTCTTGAACGATAAAAATCCATAGCACAACTTCCTTTGGAGGGGAAGTAAAGCAATCGGTCCCGTGTCGATTATGGCATGTAAAATAACCCTGGAAGTTATGTGAAAATACCTTTCCCGGCAAAATTGGTAGCCTTTTTCACTCTATCTTATAGAAATTAAAATATATCATTGCGTAACAANCTCATTCTCATTCAATATTTAATACATTTTTTTATGTAGTTTATTTTAATTATTTTGGATGTAAATTATATAATATTTATAGCTTGCATTATTCACCATCAAATTTGGAAGCACACAGTTGAAGAAAAATTATATATTTATGGGTACGAAAACCAAAAACAAAGTTGAATACCCTTCGTCTATAATATATCCCTAAAGCAAGACACACTTTTTAGTATTTTCTCCTAATACTGTCTCTCTTGTTTTCCTCCATGTCTTACTACCCGTCCACCTGGCTATCCGCATGATTATACTAGGGTTATATTGATAAAGAAGGGAGAGTTTTACCCCTTCAAATAAATAATTAATGAAGCCAAATTTTCCTACAAATAACCATCTGGATGGTCTCTTATTCGGGAAAAAAGGATTTTTTCTTACTAGGAATCTACTATCCTATATATTATTTCAGTTGTCAACATCCCTTTTTCTCAAGGTATCAGTGGAAAGGATTTCTTACCGACTTCTCACATAGCATACTCAGTTTACGTTAAAATACAATGATTAAAATTTAAGTTAAAAAGAAAAATCTAACAATATTTTTGTATCAATTACCAAAAATAACATCTCTTTGATATTTTGTGCATACACTTGGCTGAGTATTTAATTTCAACAACCCCACTAAGGCCTAATTAATTTATTTATTTTGCGGAGGGAAGGGAAGGTTAAATGTGCGAAAGTTTCGCAAGGGTTTAATGGTGTAGTCATATCCTTGGAATAAAAAAAGGCTTGGTTGATGGAGACGACATTATTACATATATATACATAAAGTGACCATTTTCTCTTAACATAAATACGAGACACTATATTTTCATAGGTTGGCTACTCGGTTTACTCCATTAATTATTATGTTTATTATTATTAATTAGTTACTATTACCGCTTGCTAGTTAAGCGAGATATTGATGCAGACTGACTGACCGCTATGTGAAATGTACTAAATAATGATTAGATAAGAACAACTTATGAATGTGAGGAATGCCAGGCCTCCGCCGTGGTTCGGATTCCACGTTAAACTGTAGGTCTTCCATTTCATCTCACAATCACCCTACCATTACACATTAGCGTACGTGCGTATAATCCGAACGGTTAGTAAGACGTGATGCTAATAATAATAATAATGATTAGATAAGAATTCGGGGATTTCCAACGCCCAACGGCTAAATTCCAAACTCAGGGCTGTTCATGTAAAATTATAACCGAAAATTTCGTGTCATTATTATGTTTTAATAAACTCAGAAAGAGAAATACTTTAAAACATCGATGTTTCAATGATTCACACCATGTAATTTCTAAAATAGAGGACACTTACGGGACACATAGTGAAACACGGAACATACACGCGTTTTTTTCGGGCCTGTAAAAAGAAAATGGGACGAGACTCTCAAATACGAAAGGGATGGTCACCTTGTATATGAATGAAGACATCAAATAGTGTGTTGGGGACTTGTGGGTGAGAAGGGACGTTTTCAAAAACATTGTAGCTCAACCTTAAAATAGTATTAATTATTTTATTCACTGAAAATAAAATCCAAACGAATGACATCTAAATATGAAACTTTTCCGGTAAAATTTTCAGATAATTATATCACAGGAAAAAACTATATATACATACGCTTTGATTTTCATATTGGAGTATTAACATATCTAATCTAGAGCATACCCAACATTAGTGACACATTCAACCACCGAGAGCTGTAGTCAACACGTAGTACAAGAAGAGAAACTGGAGTAGCTGTTATTGCTTTATTTAAACTCATCTAGATGGCTGTATATAGGATCAAAATTTTCCGTGAAAAAAAAAAAAAAAAATATTTAGCACTACGTCTTACTACCCGTTCGGGTTATACGCTTTAAGTACTAACTACGCTAATGGATTAGGAATTGGGAAGGTTGAGTTAGAGGAAGTGAACCCGCATTTTCGTGGAGGAAGAGGGGAAAACCATTTAGGAAAAACCATCCCCAGTTCACCCGACCGAGATACGAGCCTTGATCTCCCCGTCCTCAGCAGTCGAGCTCAACACGACAAGCGCGTTAGCCAACTACGCCACCGAGGCGGGTAATCCGTGAAAAAAGATTAAGGGAAACATTTTCTGGTAAATTTTCAAAAAAAAAGAAAATTCACCTTCTCACACCACAAAGTACCAGACACGGATGAAACTGGGGTCCTCAATTTGGGGGGGCATGAACAGAAGAGGCAATATCTTGTGCACCCATGACCATTAAGGTATTTATGGATCTACAAGTTACAGCCCTGGTTGGCTACCTGAGGTCTTTATCTGCACACTCTAGGTTCAACACTAACAAGCCCCTTTTGAGAACCAAAGTCCGCCTTCACAATTACTGACACTATTATCGACACTAAGTTAAGCGCTCACTGATTGTTATCGCCAAAACATGTTAGCAGAGATTGCAAAGCTAGTAGAGCTTTTGTTTCGAATAGAAGATTGTGTGTCAGTAGAGGCAGTGATGTTATCTGTCACTCAAGAGATGCCGCGCTTTTCTCGCCACTGTTTGCCTTGTAAGATATTGGAAATGTAAGGGATTAAAATAACAGAACTAAAAATGTTGGTTTCTTTTCCTGGAAAAAAAAACCTTTCTCAGTTTATTTTGAGGATTCGTAGAATAGTCTTAACATTTTAAAAATGTGAAAGGGAAAGAATTGAATAGTCAAGACTTATATTATTCTCGAAACAATTCAAATTTTGTCTTAATTCCACCCTATTCTATTATTGGCATTGAGAGGTAGTGAGTGATATCCTTGTTTGCTTTGTACTTTGGGGCTTGTTCGAAACTGTGTGTGTGTTTGTGTGTGAGTGCTTTTTCTGGTAGTCCCATTTTCATAAGATTTTTTTTTTCTGACAGCTAAAAAAGTTACTAGTTTTAAGTACACTAATCAAATAGTAAAACATTGTTTAAATCGAAAAACCAACGCCTCGACACGGGAATTGAACCCATAACCTTTGGTTAGGATCAATTATGGTCTAATCACAGAGCTATCAAGGAATGATCCCGTCCGCATGGCCATTTTTCACTCATATTTCAAGACAGAGAGCTCAGTAGTGTACTAAGTCATAGGTCCCGGGTTTGATTCGCGTCTCCAGGTGTCATTTTTCAATTTAAAGAATATTATATTTATATGTGGCTATAAGCGTAACTAGCAAATAAAATAGTTTTCCTCTTTTTTTTTCTTTACGCCGGTCTTACCTGTCAGGTTATGCACCTATATACTAATTACACGGGCTAGGGATTAGGAAGGCTTATTTTAGAGTAAGTGCACCCAAATTTGTGTGTAGGCAAAGTGGAAAAACATTTTGGGGGAAAACCCCCCTCAGTGCACCCGACTGGGATTGAATTTCGATCTCCCAGTCTTTGGCAGTCTAGTCTAACACGAGATTAACGCGTTAGATCACGTGGTCACTGGAGTGGGTCTAGGCTATTTAATCAATAGAGTAAAATGTTATCAATTTTAGACGCATCTCGGGTGACCTGGTGGTCTAGGGGTAAGGTGTCGGACTTCTGTGTTGGCGGTCCGGGGTTCAATCCTCGCTCCCGGTACTAGATTTATCTGATTACCAAACCCTTCCTTCACCTCTGACAAGACATCTTGAGAATGTGGGGAATGCCAGGCCTCCACCGTGGTTCGTATTCCACGTTAAACTGTAGGTCCTCCATTTAATCTCACAATCACCCTACAATTACATATTAGCGTAAATGCGTACAAACCGAACGGGTAGTAAGACACGGTAATAATAATGATAAAAAATAGACGCGTCTCGGTGGTCTAAGGGCCACCGCGCACTGGGCGACCAGCCGCGCGACCAGTTGACCAATTACTGAGGTGGCCAGTCGCGTCCTTGGTCGCGGAGCAAGTCACCGGTGTAGACAGTGTCTGGTCGCGTGACCCGTTGTCGCTGCGGCCAAAAGACACCGCACCGTGACTTACTCCGCGACCAGGCCACGTCAGCCATCTTTTCTTCCCCGCCCCCTCCTCCTCACTCATAAAATGAACGTGGAGCAAATAGCAGCGTTTTGGTACGTTTTAAGAAAACGGTTAAATAGAAGGGAAAATAAAGAGATGCTGGGTGCATCTTATTATTATTATTAGCACCGCGTCTTACTACCCGTTAGGGTTATACGCACTTACGCTAATGTGTAATGTTAGGGTGATTGTGAGATGAAATGGAGGACCTACAGTTTAATGTGGAATCCGAACCATGGTGGAGGCCTGGCATTCCCCACATTCACAAGATGTCTTGTCAGAGGTGAAGGAAGGGTTTGGTAATCAGATAAATCTGTGCCGGGACCAAGGATTGAACCCCGGACCCCAGCACAGAAGTTTGACACCTTACTGGGTGCATCTGAATATGTTACAAACGCGCGATGAGAAGGGATTGTTTGCAAAAGTTTATGAATAGGAAATATTAATAAAAAAAAGTATTTTAATCACACACAGGACTGTTAGTGTCAAGGAACTTAGCTATTTTTATTTTACTTTAATACCGCGTCTTACTACTCTTTCAGGTTAATAAGCCTATGTACTAATTACACTAATGTGTTAAGGATTAGGAAGGTTTAATTTAGTGGAAGTGCACGCGTATTTGCATAGATTAAGAGTGTAAAACCATTGTAGGGAAAAAAACACCCTCAGTATATACGACCGGAATCGAACTCTGGTCGCTCCATCTTCGGCAGTCTGTAGTCTACTATTAGAGCAGCGCGTTAGACCATGGGCCGACGGAAGAGGATTGTTCCCATATTGAAAGAAAACATGTTATTGTATGTTGGACAACCAAGCTTACTGCACAGACAGCACTGATAAACAATCACGAGTGACTGGTCGCTCTTGTTTCAACTGCCCGTGCGATACCTGACAGTCATGTGTAAACATCCGGTCTCTGTGACCGGCTCTTAGCCGCTCGGTATTCCAGTGGCCGCCATGACAGACTGACCGCTGAATACGAGTGCGCACGCGCGCGCCGTGTCACAAACTTTCGCAAAATTAATATTGGTTATAGGTTGTTTTTTTAGAACCGCGTCTTACTACCCGTTCGGGATATACGCTCATGTACTAATTACTCTAATGGTTTTAGGGATGAGGGAGGTTATATTTATAGGGAGTGTACCCGCATTTACTCGTAGAGAGAGTGTCGATCTCCTCGTAATCGATAGTATTGTCTACTGTAATAGTGGTATGTTGGACCATGAGGCTACACCTGTAGATCACGTGACTTGAGGTATGAATACGTGAGGTTAAAACTAGTAACTTTTCTAGTTGTCAAATATGTCAAATTTTTAAGAAAATTTGAGTATGCAGTCAGCCTTCTCGCATGTTATATCTTAGGGGGCGGCCAGACTGAGCGCGCGAGCGACTAAAATATAAAATAGAACACATTGGTTGTAATGGGAGGTGGCCACACTGGAGCGAGCGAGCGACTGAGCGCGCGCGCTTGAAAGATAGAACTGTTTCTATTTTTCAAGCGCGCACGCTCGACCCGGTACAGTCTAGCTTACAGGCGCTAGGCAATATTATTCTATGTTGGTTCATTGAGTGCTGGGAAACTTCTCATTTTGACATGATATTTGACTCTTTTCTATCAGCGATAGCTTTAACACACTTTCAATTAATGGCCTAATTTAATTGGTAAGACCATAAATATATGTAAGCACGATATGTTAAAATACTTCAATATTATGATCAAATTAGGCCTTTACAAATAATAATCACCATTAGTTTGGAGAGTATGAAAAAACCACAACAATAAATAAGTTTTAAGAATCACCTTCAGTTCACTGAGCCTTCGAACCTTTACCTCCCAGTCAAAAGCTATGGAGTGCAACGCACCATTCCGCCACTGGTGCGGCTAATCTGATTTTAAAACACTTCAGTACATTAAAAATATTTGTTGTAAGAATTTTCGAGGAGCAGAGATGTACCAAGTGTCTTTGACAGAGACATCTTCTCTAATGAACTAGGGTCTGATAATTACGCGCTCGCCAGTGTGGCCACCCAGTCGCTTGCGCGCTCGCTCGCACGCTTGTCAGTCTGGCCGAACCCTTATGTACCCGTATTTGTATCGAGGCAAAGTTGAGAAACCATCCTCGGTATACTTGGCTGGGATTTGAGCCCTGACCTCCACGTTACCAGCAATCCGGAGACCATACAAGACTGGTGACTTTGCCCACGTGCCCACCAATGGGAGGGAGAATGTACTAATATTATATCAGGATGAGCCCAGAAACCAATAATACGTATCTTTGACAGTATCGTCTAGAATCGAACCAAAGATCTCTAGACCATTGCATTACGGGTGAAGTTTCCTTACCTGGTGGTGGATGTAGGGGACGCGAGAAAAGGTACTTTTTTTTTCAGTTTTATAGCAAAAAATATTTTTTCGTTTGAAATAAATAAAATATTGTTTCAGTAGAAACATAAAAAATTTTTTTTTTTCACATTGTGATATCAACAGTTGTTGAATATCTGTCATAAGAATTTGATGACAAACCTTTTAAATGAATAGAAAAAAGGCATCACTAAATTCCAGAACATCCTTAACAGATATTCAAGAAATGTTGATGTCACCATTGGAATAAAATTAAACTTTATGTTTGTATTGAAGCATGATTTGATTTATTTTGACAAAAAAATAATAATTTTATATAAAAACTGCAAAAACACTTTTTTCTCGCGCTCTTTGTATCCCTCCACCATAATTCTGTACTGGTCAATCATGACTGTGTTTACGACCAACTACCATAGAAACTATTAACGAAACATGTAGCAATTATAATACTTGTGCGTTTTTCAATAGGATTACCAGATTAGAATCCTGGAAAAAGAATGCATTCAAAAAATTAGGTTTAGGGGAAAGATATTTGCTCATTCAAAGAATTTTATTCAACATAATTTTTATTGATGTGAGATTAAATATCATGTAAATGACATATTAATGATAATAAGTAGGTAATTTTAACATATTTTGTTTTTCAATTAATTGGTTTTTTTAAAAGAATACATTTTGATATCGAGACGGAAAAATAACACTACGTAATTTTGATACGTCCAAAAGAATGCATGCACTATTTAAAGATTTTAAGGGCCCTACAGACGTTTCGATCTGGTTAGCCCACCAGTCGGCCCAACCTAATCAGGTGGTACCTACAGACGACCTAACTTAGTGCCTAATTTCATGTTGTATGTTTTGTTTTTTTCTCTAAAAGACACACGCATCATGCCTCCTATATTATACAAACACTAAAAAGTTGGGATCACGCTAATAGCATCGTTAGGAATTAATTCCAAAAAAAGGAAAATGTGGGTAAAAAAATGGCTAATTGAACGGAAAAATTCAGTCATGTGATGTTACTACATACACAATACTACCCGCGCACGTGTTTGTAGTACAAATGACACGCTGAATCACCCGACAACGTTACACACGACATGATTTGGTCGGGTGGTCATGCGGTTGGATGCGCCCGGCCACCCGACATAAAATAGGAATTTTTTTGTCGGGCGACAGATCTACACACGACCCGATATTGCGCCTGATATGACCACACCGGCCCGACCACCTGACCAAATCGTGTCGTCTGTAGTGCTTTTATTAATTGCTAGCGCATGCGCAGAGCAGTAATTTTCGTGTCTTACTAACAAAGAGTAAAAAATAAAAATATATACAGTATTTTGTTTTTAAATTAGGTTTGTTCGACACCATAGCTCAATCGGTATCGTGTCTGTCTATTTATCTAGGGGTCTTGGGTTCGATTCCCGTCATTCCCGAAAAAAAATGTATCATTGGTGAAATGTGGGTTTCCTCTTTCAAAGTGATAAGTTAATGGCCGGGAGCTATATGTTTGTGTCTGTTCTAGATTTAATTAAGTTTATAAGTCGTGTACTAATATTGTCAGTCAGTTCAGAAAGTTCACGTTAAATACCTCAAATAAATGGGGGGG
>CABFVX010001030.1:112785-148438 GCA_902151425.1 Timema shepardi | reverse complement strand
AAGTGTTTAGCAGCTGTCACTTCTGACAGTCAAAATTTAGGTATATACCTAAATGTTGACTATCAGAAGTCAGCTGTGAGCTGTCAGTCAGCACCAAAGAAGTCATGGGGCTACTGTAACTACAGGAAGAGAATGAATGGTAAAGGAAATGTGCCAGCGTTCGCCTAGAGAGTGGATGAGGAGCCATGCTGTGTATATGTGTGGGGCAGGGGGAAGGGGGGAGGCTTATGCGAGTCGTGTTTGGGGGGAGGGATGGGGGGCGACACGAGTCTCCTGGGTCAAAGTCGACCATGTCTTAGAAAAGTAATATAAAAATAACTGTAGTGTAGCCAACATTGACTAAATGTCACCAAACTTATGCAACATATCGCGGTAAAAAAAAAGATAGAGTTTGAAAATACAAAAAATCTTTTGTTTTGCGATCATTTTAGATAAATATTTTATATATTTTTTTAGCACAGCGTCTTACTTACTACCCGTTCGGGTTATACACCTATGTACTAATTACGCTGATGGGTCAAGTATAAGATAGATTAAATTTAATAGGGAGTGTTTTCGCATTTGCGTGAAAGGAGAGTGGAAATTTATTTTGAAAATAAACTCAACCAGGATTTGAACTCCAATATCCCTGTCACCGGCAGTCTAGTCTATTGCGAGAGTGACGCCTTAGAACAAGTGGCCACCGAAGCGAGTTATGATCGGCATTCATACTAGATGAGTGGACATGACTTGACGTAAACTAGTTTTAGTAACTTTTTGAATTATCAATTAAGGTTCTTTCTATGGTGAGCTGATCCTTGACCAATTCATATTCCACGGGTATCAACATTTATGACATTACTAGTGTGTTAAGGACACACATTTGTGTGCACGTGGGCTAAGGCGTCAGCCTTGTCTAATCTGATTTTCTGGTGACAGTGAGTTGGGCTCTCGAATTCCGGCCGGGTGTATTAGGGGTGGNGTTTCGAGTCCCCCCCCCCCCCCAAGTGGTTTCCCATTCTTCTTAAACGCAAAGAAATTTACACTTATTCTCAAACTCTACCTTCCTAAGCAATGAGAGTAATTAATGTATTCGTATTATCACAAGCAGGTACTAACGCGTGGTACAATTTTTTGTTGTTGTTGCATTGTTTCATACTACCCGTCCGAGGCGGTCAATAAAGGTAAGAGAAAAAAAAAGTCACCTGGTTAATGGATGACCTCTACTAGGCCCGGTTGGTACAGATCCTGGTCGTCACGTTGTGAGAGGGCAGGCGTATTACGAGTTATTTGGAATTTACTGCGTTGTGCTACAATTCTTTGCGCTGCATTTTGCCAAGCTTGAAAACATTCGACCTCAAGGTCGGACTAGCTCCCAGTTGCTTGTTGTCCCCTATTGGCTTAAGGATGCCACCCTTCTTTCCTCCCCCTTCGGTCACCCTAATCCGGGGATTGAGGGGACTGCCCCATTACTGGAGATCTTTCTCAATACTTTATAAACACCTCACCCCTCTTTCTAAACATCATTACACTGGGACTGACCTTTACATTCTTGTGTATTGTGGGATTTATGGTCAGAGCGAAAAACATCGGTGTCTTTATCGATAATGTAACATCAATGTCAAAGAACAGAATACATCGATGAAGAGTTTTCACATACATTAAATAACTATAATTTGCAATAAACGAGTCTGAAACGTCTTTCATAAACAAATAGTATTCATAAATACATATCAAACTAAAAAAACAAACAAATAGGTGTGTGTGTCAGATATAAGAACAAAAGATCGTCGATGTTTTTAAAACACGAACTATATTTACCTCGCAGCGGTCAAAATTGACACCATCTTTCAAACGTACCACAAAAGAACACATGACATAGCGTATGAATTCATAATGTTTAAAGTGTCAGATTAGGTTGTGTTTCTATGGCGATCCAACTATACTTGCTCTAGACCGCTAGAACGATTTTTAAAAATTAATGTAAGCATATTTGGCTGGGAAAAGAAACCTCATTATGTGTGAAAACAAATAAGCACATTTTTTTAAAATCATTAATTTAATAAATATATATTACTATTATTATTATTATTATTATTATTATTATTAGCACCGCGTCTTACTACCCGTTCGGGTTATACGCACTTACGCTAATGTGTAATGGTAGGGTGATTGTGAGATGAAAATGGAGGACCTACAGTTTAACGTGGAATCCGAACCACGGTGGAGGCCTGGCATTCCCCACATTCACAAGATGTCTTGTCAGAGGTGAAGGAAGGGTTTGGTAATCAGATAAATCTGTGCCGGGACCGAGGATTGAACACCGGCCGCCAGCATAGAAGTCTGACACCTTACCCCTAGACCGCCAGGTCACCCTAATAAATATAAAAAAAGGAATATAGCAAACAATTCATGAAGTGTATTAATTATTTACATCAGTATAAAATATACAAATGGTTAAGTTGAATTATGTTATCAAACAAATAAGAATGCGGAAGCCTTAACTTTGCTATTAAAGCTGTAATATTATGTGCTAATAATAACATCTTAAACAAAATAAACGAAAATAAATAAAATATTATCAAGGATATTGATTTTAACATAAATAATAAACTAACTTATAATCAAAAGGTTCCATTCATCAAATGGGTTAAATTAGCTGCATTCGTTTAGAATATTCTTTTTTCAAAAGATTGCGTTTGTCGTACTTTAAACTTTAGGCTTATTTATGTTTTATTATTTGTAAACAAATCGGTGGCTATGCAAGACAAGATTCAAAGTTTGGACCGTGGAACAGTCAGATGTAGGTGCTCTCCCCCCTCTCCCATGCCCCTTACGCATTTCCGCAAAAATTCAAGTAACTACAATGAAGTCATGCTATTTTTGAATTCTAATGCTGTAACACCGTTAAACGAACTTGTCATTAGCACATTAAACATCATTTAAACATAATTATTTAATAATTTTTGTTTGTAAGTTTGTGTATGAATTTTCGCGCCCTTAAACTTTGGCTGGATACGATCTCGCCTAGGTGATATAATGTTGATTTATAATACACAATTTTAAGAACCTAATACTTTTCATGAACAAGTTAATAAGGTGTTATATTTTATTGTTGTTCATGGTATATTTTGTCTGCAGCATGATCGGTTCAAACACGTGTTTCTACCTTTGTCTGCACCGGCTCTTCGGCCGGGCTGGTAATTTTAGCAGCAGCATGTTGTAGCACTGGGAGGGCGAAGAGAGGAAAGGGATCAACCAATAGAAGGAGGGCGCTGCAGGAGTCCCGGCGCTGTCACGTGGAGCCAGTTACCGAATCACAGAGCGGCATTTGAATTTAGCGCGCGGAGCCCTGAAAACTGCGCCAAACGCTGCCGTGACGTTTAGTTTGTAGATGTTGCTAGCACATGCCCGGGCGTTGCGTCGAGTCAGTCACAGTGCCGGCTTCAAGCTCGTCGGCTTGAACAAATTTTCGTATCGAACAGCCGCGTGCAATCTCTAATAGAGTTTTATTTTTATACTGTGTTCCTTTTTTTATTGCATGTTGTCTTAAACAAGAAAACCAATTTCTTTTAAAAAAACAAAACAATATAAACTTTTTTAGACGTTGATTAACATAATTATAATAAAATCCTGTGATGCCAGCTAGTCTTTTTTCCGAAATGGATCGAAGTAGCAGCGGTCTAGAAGACCAAAGAGCTCTTCAACTCGCATTCGAACTCAGCATGCTTGGGTTCGATTCCTCGCCGACAACGACTGAACCTACGTCAGGTGAAACTTTGACCCCGGTGTTCCCAGACGATAGCCGGGGTAAGAAGAGCCAAAATATGACGGAATGCGTTCCTGTGCCAAGTTCAGAGCATGTGGCCGAAATTGTGGGCAGACAAGGTAAGTTTCTTGGTCACTTTTCTTTTTCTATTATAAATGTGAGTTATGTTGTGCGAGTAGTGGGTAGAGTTTGAATACTCATTTAGATATTTCTTTGTTGATCCTTTAAATATCTCTTTGGTGCTTACATTTGACCGTAAATTTACAGTGTTGTGTTCAAACGAACTATTGCGACAATGATTTATTAAATTTCATAGCTGTCCATAGGATATCGTTGCTGTAATGAGTGCATTGTTGCCTTTTAAATTTGAGTTATTGGTCTAGAGTAGTTGAATGAATCGGGGGCAGTGTGTGTGGCGTCTAGTCTAAACCAGCGATGACCCTGAACATTTCCCGCCATGTGGTTAACTAAAGTTCTTTGTTGCGACAATATTCTAGTCTGCCAACTTGTAATCTTTGTTGGTGTTGTAAATTATTCATTTGAATATGGAAGATAATTGGGAGTTCAATTTTTTACTTTCTCGCGGCGTCACGAAGTATTGTGGAGTTTTTTTAATAATCTTAATTCGAGATTTTGATGAAAGTTATGTTTTAATGATCTCATAAACCAGAAAATGTTTTGTTATTTTCTTTGCCGTCGTAACTTCTCTTTGTTATGTGTGTTCTTGGGCGAAATGAGATTTTTTAAACATTATTTTTGAATAACAGTATATTATTTCATGTCACAAAACAATATTACGTGGTATGTTTCGATTGTTTTATATAGGAAGGTTAAATTTAAACGTTTCTCAAATTCTTGACCTGGCATTTAAATCCCGTGCTGATATTTTCCAACCCTTTTAACTTGGTGATATATTATGTAAATTTGTAGGCCTACATTCGATATTTTACTTATATAGATATTAAACTACCTGGTAGTAAAACCCTCTTTTATTATTTCTATTAAACGTTGTTTGTAGGTTTGTAAACCTAGGTTCGAATATTTGTAAACTTTTGATCACTTTCTCACTTTGCTCTTATGATGGGTGTCATTGCATAAGGAATAATTTTTAATACGTTGAATGTTTACATCATGGGACAGGTTTTTCTTTCGTTGAGCTCCAAGTACAGTTAGTGTGATAGGCTGTCTTTGAATATTTAGTTAAAGAAGTGTTTCAACAAGTAAATAAAATATTTGTTTTGACTCCACATTCCCTAATTCCATTTTAAAACACGTACGAGCACATCTTCCATTATCTCAAAACAACATACATTTCAGAATAATAGGCTTATACCGACAGTAATTTGTCCTGATATTTGCGCCCATTTAATTTTAAACTATGTATACTCAAATTAAAAAAAAACTGATGCCGACAATCGTTTGTACTGTTCTCTACTCCTTTAATTAAAGTTTATTTTCAAACACGCAGGTGTTAAGGAAACAACCCATGTTTATCACACGTGCAAACGTTCCATTTTAAACATTAATGGTTTTGGTATTTAGCTAACTGCTTATTTGGTTTTGTTCCAGAAAAGTAAGACGACTAAACAGTAATTATATTCTATTTGTTATTATTTATTTAGCACCGCGTTTTCACTAGGTGTTGGAATTGGTGCAAGTGTCTTTCACTGCGGGAATAGAATGGTCTGTCTTTATAAGACGCGATCTTACAGGGATAATCGATCGACCTGATAGGTCGGTGTTCAAATCTCGGTTGGGTACTACAGAGTGGTTTATTTCTCTTTCCAATCAAATATTGTTTTATTTAATAGAAATGCACAGCAATGTGTAACCGATGTTTACACATTTTCTTGTATAAAATAATCGAAAGCAAAAATACTTATTGTTGGGATAAAATATTTGTCTAGCGAACCTGTACCATAATTTTCTGGCGTGCCAATGTGTGGTACGTTCTCAATACTTTTATATTATTGTGGTGGTGGTCGTGTTTATAATTCCTCCCATTCCACTTATTATGTTTTGTACCACGTAATGTTTGGAGCTAAAAAAAAAAAAAGCTTCAGACTCGGGACAAAAACGCGTAAGGGGAAATTAGGGGAAAGGCGGCAGCTGGCCGGAAGACCCTCTAGGGTAAAAGGGATCTCGGAACAAAGGGCCCCAGCTAGCAGATGTTGTGACCCGCTTCTTTATATATACCCCCTCCCATTTTATTTATTCTTCCTTCCTCTAGTTTTCTTCCCCGAAAAAGTTGTCGGGTGAAGCTAGCTAGCTCCTTTGTTGGAACAAGCCTACAAATAACACGCAAAGTCTAGCCGACGGGATATGTTTTTGTTTTTATTTATTAAGTGTGGCCACACAGCGCAACGAAGCGAACAAAATGTTCAAGAACTCGTCAAATGTACCGTCCGAATCCGAAAACCCGAATCCTTTTCATAGAGTAGAATTGTTTATTCCATATCTTGACCCCACTCTGAAACTATACTAAACGGCCCAATTTTAATTTTAAAAATAAAACTTTTTTTTCGCTATCAGCATTAATATTTTACCATATTATTAGATATAGAAATTGACCATATTCAAAGCTTTAAAAAGCTATAGCTGTGAATAACATAATTTTGCGTATTGATTCATGAAAGTAGGTCAAGAAACCCATTTGGGCTGTCTGATAAAACCGTAATTAAAACAAGTTTGTACTTTTTGAAAGGTGTATTCTACCATTTACTTTAGACTACGCAAACAAATGAATTGCGAAGGTCAAATGATGTTATTTAGTGGCTTATATAACGAAACTTATGTTTACGACATTGATACTATTGTACTGACAGCTACAATACATATTACATACAACTGCCACTAATGCTAAAATATACAGGCTGTCTTTTTGACAGGTGGTGTCAATTTGATAAAATTTATTGACAGGTGGCGTCAATTTGATCAACTTTTTAGACAGGTGGCGTCAATTTGATCAACGTTTTTGACAGGTGGTGTCAATTTAACCATATCTTTGACAGGTGGTGATAATTTGATTAACTATATTTTTGACGGGTGTATTTTTTTTACCTGTCATTGTCAGGGAGCGTCAATATTGGAGGTCATTTAAATGGTCGTAGAGTTTGTCAGCTACTTATTAGCCTAATAATAATACTGTAATCTCTGCGATTAATTTTTTATTATCCCTAACCTTTTAATTGTGTAAATATATGGTAATTTAAAAATGTAAAACTTATCTAGTTTTCTTTTTTTAGATTTCGCTTTTTTCTAACAAAGACATTAATTTTTGTTGTCTCACAACATTTTTGAGCTTATTTTAGAATTAGCCATGATATTTCCTCTTTACCTTGAGATATGGGAAAGAAAACTTCCAGACTTATGTCTCTTGTTGACATAATAAAGGGTGGTTGTAGGCGAGGGAAAAGGATTATAAGACTAAAACAGAAAAGAAAAGTAGTTTCACGAGAACTACACATACCTTTGTATTTTGAACCATGTGGCCTGGCAGCGATTTATACTTTTCTCTGACAAGAGGCGGCCGCCTTAAATTAAAAACCTTTGTATTTTGAACCATGTGGCCTGGCAGCGATTCACACTTTTCTCTGACAAGAGGCGGCCGCCTTAAATTAAATCAAATCATTCTCTTAACAAAAGTTCCATTCTACGTCTCTTTACCAGTTCCCTTTCGTTTCCCGGGCGTTTAACTTATAACATTTACCAAAATATGTGGCGTTTTGAACCTTTGAAAGGAAAATTTCAACTTTCAAATTGCATTTTACCGGTCTTATAATGTAAAAAAGGACATAGAAAATAGGTTTTTGTACATTCCTCAAAGCCTAAACCAAACACCAAACTCTGCTTTTAAAAGGTTTTTTAATCTAGATTTAATATCACATTTGATTAGAGGCCGTCCTTTAATTAGTAAGTTTTTGGAGGGCGAGAAGGGAGTTTCTCCCTGGGCATGGTTGGGGTGCGGGGTTAGAATCCTTAATTAAGATTTCCTTTTTTTGGTCAAATATTTATTTTAAGAAAAAAAATCAAAATAATATATTTAATGCCTTGTGTCCAAATATTAAGGTCTCGTTAACCTAAACGCACCTAGAATCCCTATCGCGTTGAAACCGGCAATATTGACGTATCCGTTGACAATAGATATCCGCTACGCATTAAATTTAATGTGTATTATAGTGAAACTCTTGTAAACATTATTTTATATGGTTATGAACAATAAGCTGTTGCACGTTACATTTTACTGATGGTGTAAATATTTTACTTGATGCATTTTATTACGTTTTGTCTACCAAGTATGTAAAGGCTAGCGTGTTGAACTCTGTAAAACAAAAGCAAGCGATGTCTACAACCTATTAGTGGGAGATCTCCCTCCCTATTCATCTCGACCATTGTATGGCGAAGGCAAGGATTTGAGACTTCTAGGGAGCTCTGGACACCCCTCAAGAGATGTCAAATGGAGGTGGGAACATTTAGTGACCCTGGACACCCCTCAAGAGATGTCAAATGGAGTTGGGAACATTTATTGACCCTGGACACCCCTCAAGATATGTCAAATGGAGGTGGGAACATCCAGCGAGCTCTGGACAGCCCTCAAGAGATGTCAAATGGTGGTGGAGTCTTCTGGGAAACAGTCCCCCCCCCCCTCAGAAATGTCAACAGGGTAGGGGACTAGTATGCACGGGTCACCTAATGTGTCATACACGTTAAAAGTTAGTTCTCACGTATCATTTTCAACGTTCATAGAAAATTCTCGTGTGAATATATAATCAGTCTGTTCAAAAAGTGCACGTTAAATACCTCAAATATCAGATTAGGACTGTTTTTAAGAAGTTGAGATTATCAAATATATATTCGGCCCTCGGTGCAAACTGATGTTCAGAGTTTGCCCTTGGGATGATGAACAACGTTGGACCACCCTGCTGTAAGGAGTGTTAAAACCTAAAGTAGACCAGATACGTGTCCTTGAAACTTTGGTGAAGGTAACGTACCCACCAGCTGTCGCACACACATCAGTGCTGCCAACTACCCACAGGGTTATACTTGCATTGTTTCATCCCTCCAATAGCTGAAGTCTTAATTGGAGGGTAGCTTATTTTTATTTTTTGCTGAATGTGACCATTCTCACCGGATTTTACCGAAACATGTCCTACTCTAGACTTGTTCTTGTTATGTCTACTTTATTTACTCGGGTTTCACCGAAACTGACCAGCGCATCTAAATTATAAATAATGCCCAGAATAAAAACCGGTTCGTTTTTGTAAAAAGTTTCACTTGGTAGTGTTGCATGGTTTTCAATTATCTTTTGTGTGTAAATTTTAATGTTTTTAAAGGTATTTTTTCTCTTAAATCATGCTTTTTTTAGCACCGCGTCTTACTACCCGCTTGGTTTATATGCTTACGTAATATTAATGCTAATGTGTTAATTATTTAAGCATGAATAAGGTTGAATTTAGAGGAAGGGTACCCGCTGTGTGTGGAGAGTGGAAAACCACCCTCGGTTCACTCGACCGGGCTCGAACCTCGATCGGCAGTCTAGTCTCTTGCGCCTTAAAGACCACGGGGACACCGAAGTGGGTATCATATTTTAATTTTACTCACATGACTAAAGTAGGATTTTGGAAGATATGACCTTTTAGAAAAATACAAACCTGTTTTCCCACCATCATTGACCATATTTTATTCTAATACTAGCAATCCCGCACGGCGTTGCCAGTGAGTGACCCACTGTGGTATAATAATTATTATATAAGCTACTCCCCCCCCCCTCCCCATGGTGCCTGATTTGCCATGAGAATTTAATTAACAGATTCACAATATTTTCTTCAAATTTGTTAAAAACAAGCCTAATTAAAAAGTTATTCAAAAATCCTGCTTCTCGAGGTGCATTCGGGACCCCCTTCCGTTCACCTATAACATTTTCTGATCTGCGTGCCGTAGATTTGGCTGGGCATCGCGCGCACACACATTCATTTTATTATAGATTATTTTATAAGCATTTTGTTTAGCACAATTGCGTCTCACTACACGTTTGAGTATAAGCATTGTTCTTATTGGAAGTCTAACCCCAATTTCCCCAGTCATCTATCGGTATTAAAATATCTATCAGGGGGCAGTTGCAGATAACATGACTTGACGTATAAATATATTCAAGTAGATCTAAGTAACGTTTCTAGCTTTTGGATAGGGTTATTTATATAAAAAATGGTCTGTAGATCTATATGTATTTCCTAGCAGAAAATAAACAACTTGTTATTCTAAAACAAAATTACTCTGAATTTTCTTTTAGCTTAAACTTTTGAGGGTTCATAAAAACAAATGTGTTTCACTAGTAAAAGGCCTTTATTTTACTTTGGGTAAGTCGCAATATGTATATATAGGCCAATAGATTTTAAGATCAACTATACAAAAACAAATCTACACCCTGCATCTTTGGACACGCGATTTTGAGTTGAGAATATGCTAACGTATACATCTTGAAATAGTCCAGTTATCAAACTTTACAAATAGGCAATATCCCAAAATATTAATCTTATTATATCGGTTGGTACCTAATATATTCAATTTTCGCTTTGTAACTTCAGAAGAAAAATTAGGATCATTATCTGATCCTGAATACTTATTTTTAATAGCAAATTTTCACAATTCTCAATTATATTAAGGAGGGACGGACGGACTTTGACCAAAGTCCAGCCAATTACTGTATTCTTATATAAGTTTTACGTTAACCCAAAAAGTCTCTATCTACTCTTTTATATAAGTTCGCCAAAGTTGTATCCTTCGTCTACCCTGCATGTTAGCAAACTAACCTTCCACATTTCCACTTTGTCGTATCTTAAAAGATAGTCATATTGTAATCCGTTAAGGTAATAATGCTACCTTTTAGTGATGTGTAAACTGAGTAGATAATGATGTCATCCTTTTTAATAGGCCGGTGAAGTTTTATTTCCATATAGCACAAGTGTACAAAGGTTCTTTTTCTTAACACGTTTTCAAACACCCCCCTCCTCATGAACGCTGCTACATTTACTCTACATTTTAGCTCCCCCATCGCTACACCATTAAAATAAATGTTAGCCCGGGCATTTTCAAAGATGAAGGGGAAAAAATCTTAAATGGGTCATCTTCTTTAGGATTGTGAGCATTACCAGGCTTAGAATTTCGGTTTAGTTTAAGGTACCGCCTCAATAAGCGAGAAAGCTCCCCATAGACGTTCAACTCTAAGCCTCTAACGCACTATTTAATTCTAAGATGCGTTATTTCAAAATATGGTTCACGCCAAAAGATCCTAAAAGGGCTCTTTTTTCTTAAACAAACCTGTATTTTGAGTTTCGTCAATAGAAAAGATATATGAAATTGTGACATTAGCTCATATTCAGCGACTTGTTTTTAAGCATGTTGGAGCTATGAGGCACGTCTTGACTAAAAAGGGCTCTAGATTTAGCCTTTCTCTAACAAATACAGTAATTTTCTGATAGTCACACAACAAAATTAAATATATTTGAGAACTAGCAGCAAGCTTTACTTGTTACTTTAAGTAAGCTAAGTTTCTTACGAGTCTTGCTTTCCCATATTTCTTATCGCCATGACAGCGTGATTGTAGGTGAAGGGCGAAAAAGCGTATAGGTCAAGCTTAGATAGATCAGAGTACTATAAAACTACACACCCGCCTTGGTGGTGTAGTTGGCTAACACGCTTGTCGTGTTGAGCTCGACATATGAGGACGGGGAGATCGAGGTTTGAATCTCGGTTGGGTGAACTGGGGGTGGTTTTACCTAAACGGTTTTCCACTCTCCCTCCACGCAAATGCGGGTTCACTTCCTCAAATTCAACTTTCCCAATTCCTAATCCATTAGCGTAGTTTGTACTAAAGCGTAAAACCCGAACGGTTAGTAAGATACGATGATAATAATAATAATTATTATTATAAAACTACGCAGACCCTTGTATTTTCAAGCCGTGTGGCTCGACAGCGATTGATCCCTTTCTCGTTGACCGTCATAATTTCACGCCAGTACGCTAAACGTATGTTGACCACTCACTCCACGTGTTCCGAAAAGGTTCCCATGGTACCTCTCTTGTGATCTCATTGCCCAAGCATCCCTCCCGAGTCCACTTGCTGGGAAGCTCTCTCGCGCGCGCGCATGGCGGCTCCAGCGATGTGGCATGTTATGTCTGCGCACTGTGTCGGTCGGTCGGTTTCTCTGTCTATGGAACGTTGAACTGAAGGCGGGGACCCCACCTCCCAAGGTCGAGGCGAAGGAATCTAACGAGCCGTGACACACAAAGACTTCATCTTCTCTCTCGCTTCCCAAGACTTGCCCGAGTGCCTGCCTGGCCCGGGCTCTACTACACAAACTTTTATTTTTTTATTTTTCATTAGGGAGGAGTGGTCTTGTTTTTACCTGCTCATACCGTTTGATAAACTTGGCGCGTTATAAAAAAAACCAAACACGTGGTTTCTCGATGTATTGAAAAGATGTACATATTTTAAGTCCCGAGCCCATTTAAAAAAATCTTATTTTAATAGTTGTTGGTCCCAATGGAAGCTCTTTTTACAATACACTTGTATCGGTGATTTAAACTGTAACCAGCTTTGCTGGTCGCATGGTCTTAAGGCGCGAATGAGCAAACAACGGTCCGCGGGTTAAATATGGCTCTCCGACGTGTTCAATCTGACCCGCGGGACAAGTTATTAAAATGTGTTGCGTTGCCAAATAAGCTTTTTTTAAAGACTAAACTTTTTTTTTGTAGAACCACGCCAACATAAATATTTCAAAATTGGGAATTTTATCATTCATATATTCATGCAAACAAGTGTACCCGCATTTGCGTGGAGGGATAATGGGACACAATTGAGGGGGGGGACTTCAGTAGACCTGACCTGGATTAGAATCCTGATCTTATCATCGGTACTTTAGTCTAACCCGAGAGTGACGCCTTTAGCTGAATACAGTTTTAACTATCTCACAGCCGATCATATAAATTTTCTGAACCAAATTAAAAACATACCAAGCCACTAAGGTATTTATGATTGTTATAAATTCTCATTCAATTGTTACTTTTGATTTAAATATATTATCAATACTTATCAAATAATGTAGTAAAAGGTTATTAATGTTGACTGCAAAAAACATTTGTTTTCTCGATCTTAATGCCATTTCATTTTATAGATAAATCAACTCAAAACCAAAGTTGGCATGACAGCGCATTCGCGAGAATTAAATTTAAGTTATAGAGATATATTATTATTAGCACCGCGTCTTACTACCCGTTCGGATTATACGCACTTACGCTAATGTGTAATGGTAGGGTGATTGTGAGATGTTGAAATGAAGGACTTACAGTTTAACGTGGAATCCGAACCACGGTGGAGGCCTGGCATTCCCCACATTCACAAGATGTCTTGTCAGGTGAAGGAAAGGTTTGGTGATCAGATAAATCTGTGCCGCGACCGAGGATTGTACCCCGGACCCCCAGCACAGAAGTCTTGACTGCCAGGTCACCTTATAGAGAGAATAAACTAATAAGGAATGTGTATCGCACATTTATCGCTTGAGGCTGTGAAATCTTTTAATCCCTGCTTAGCGTAACAATTTTAGAATATGTATTGTCTGAAAATATCATTACTGTAATCTCCTTAATATTTCTAGCGGATAGAAATGCTTTTGAAAACCCTTCAGTCGACGCATTAAAAATCTTGTTTTGCCGGATACACAGTTATTGTATGTAATTAATAAGTTTGGTTCGAAGTCCGTCTTTGTGGTTGGTGGCAGTTGGCATGACTGGGGATGGTCGTGTGTGGCCGCGGCTACTTCCGGTGTGAGACGAGGGCGCTCAGGCATGCGCGAAGAAACTTGTATCTTCATTGGTCCTTCTTACACTTTGTCTTCATCAACATCACCGGGTCACTCTACATTTTGGCGTCAAGCTCGAGTAAAGTGTGAGGTAGTGTTGACATCTTAGTTGCCTGTAGATATACCATTATTTTGGTAGGACGCCCGTTCTGGAAGTCCTTAGTCCGTACCAGAATCCTACTGTTTTGGTAGAGCACGTTAACATTGTTGCGTCGATTATATTTGCATCCATTTTTGTCACTGCTAGACAGGTTCCATTACTTAGGCCCTGTTTAATATTATACACACACAAACCAACAATTAAACATTATTATTTATAGGTGACCTGGCGGTCTAGGGGTAAGGTGTCAGACTTCTATGCTGGCGGCCGGGGTTCAATCCCAGGTCCCGGCATAAATTTATCTGATTACCAAACTCTTCCGTCACCTCTGACAAGACATCTTGTGAATGTGAGGAGGAATGCCAGGCCTCCACCGTGGTTCGGATTCCACGTTAAACTGTAGGTCCTTCATTTCATCTCACAATCACCCTACCATTATACATTAGCGTAAGTGCGTATAACCCGAACGGGTATTAAGACGCGGTGCTAATAATAATAATAATAATAATAATTATTATTATTATTTATACGTTTATGTTCATTTGTTACTTTGCAGTGTTAGCTGTTTTTTAATTGGAGTATATGAATTCACATCTAATCTATGTAAATGTAAGCTCAAATTAAATGTTTAATGTTACCTGTAAAATTTTCATTGTCAAAGACACTTTTCTAACTAATATGAATACAGAGCAACCAAACCAAGGCACCTTTATTAACTATGCACACAGGTTACCGTATTATCTGCATTTCTCTTTGGATTTGAGATTATAATATTTATATATTCTAGGTTCCCCTTGCTTTTGAAATGCAAATAACATGGGCAACGAATTAAAATCGACGTTTTAATTATTTATAATTTCTAGTTTTGATCAGTTTTTAATTTAAAAAATCTGCGCACTTCCAAAATTATACTTTTATTAATATAGATTTACACAGAGACAACTAAAACATTAAATAGGTTCGGAAAAACTAACCTGTGGGTATTTAGTAACTGTTAGGATTGTTGATTCGAAAATTTGCGACAAGTATAATAAATATAGCAAATTTTTATTCACCACGGGGGAAAAAAAAGGTTGGTTCAGGGATTATTTTAACGTGGTCTGGAAAACATGAAAGTCGTGAAATTTTATATAATTTTTTTAAACCATACTGTAGTAGTTATCATTTGGTAGAAAAGAGCAATCTGTACATTGCCTACTTAATAATTTATATAACGCAGCTTGAGGTTAAACAGGTGACAGCCAAGGAAGAAACTTAGCCATCACTTAGCAAAGATCTACTTAAGTCTACAATCTACCTCAATCCTCTTGGGGTAAAGTGCTCGCCTCAGGACCCCGAGGTTCAAACCCAGCCTGGGTCAACGTATTTTTCTTGAGCAATAAAATCCCTAGCACAATTTCTTTCCTCGAGTTGGTTCAACTCGCATTTCGTGTGACAAGGTCGGGGACTTTGACGATATGAATGAAGGGGAACTCTGCAAACAGGCTCCGCCAAAAAATATATTAGTTTGACGTTATTATGAGTCTAATAATATTAGTATGGTAAAAAAAAATTAAAAAAGGTAAATACATCTGGATAAGCCAGGAAATTTTGAATTTTAATTTTGTGACTGCCTTGATGGTTAGGTTGGCAGCATGATATGTATGAATACCCAGGCCTCGCCATCATCTTTAAGGAAAGAACACATTGTGATTTAGGGGAGGGGGGCTCTTTTGTTGGAGTAGGAAGAGAGATTTTGAGGCAGATGAGGTATAACGTAGCCTCAGGGAATATCCCCTCCCTCCCCTCTTAATGCCATGGTTAGTTATTCGTCACCCGCATCGGTGTGCACGTGGATTAAAATTTATAGTTCTAACCTAGTTTGTCGTTGGTGGAGAGGTTGAAGTTCGAATCCCGGCCGGTTGTATTAAAGGTTGGGTTCTTCACACCCCGTCACACAAATGAGAGTATGTTTCCTCTAAATTATACTTAACCATTGAACTGAAAATGAAAATACGATTAGCCCAGACGTGGTAAATATACAATATTTACTATTGAAGTACCCCTACTAGCATCTCGTCTAAAGCAGACCCGACGTTAGTGACACATTCAACCACCAAGCGCTGTATTCGATAAGTGTGAGAGAAGAGAATTGAAATCGCAGTTACCTTATTGTAGTTCATTTGTTGCATTTATGGGGTAAACCTCATTAGGCCATTTAAATTTGAGTAAAAACTTAATTTTGATGTTTCGCTTGCATTTATTTTATTGAAATAGTAGGAAAAAATCCTCAGGAGACTACCCACTGGGTAGTATAAATTCGTCAGTTCATCTTCTTTCCAGTCTTGTATTCTCCGAGGTTGAGTGATAAATTTTTTCCTCTCCTGTCTTGTATCCTCCAAGCTGACGGGGTTGTTTGATATATCTTTTCCTCTCCTTGTATCCTCCAAGCTTGGTGCTGACGAGGTTGAGTGATATATCTTTTCCTCTCCGGTCTTGTATCCTCCAAAGCTTTGGCACTGCCGAGGATTGTTGATATATTGTTAGTGCTTGTTATCTCTGGTTGCTTGCCTTGTTCGTTCACACGCTGTTGCACGCGCCAGTACTGCTTGTTGTGTTAGTCAGCTGTATCTGACATCGAGGTAAGTGCGGATGTGGTAGACCTATCGAAAGAGAGCTATCATTCATTTTTAATAAAGGCAAAAATATATACCGCACTCAAATTGAAAGATTATCAATAACAGGGACAGGTATCGAAATAATAGAGAATAGGCCACAATCCGGAAATAATTTTCAAAAAAATCAACTCTTGAAATGTTAAAAAAAAAATTATTCTCTTAAATTGTCACCAAAATGAATATTGATATAACCAATTTCGGTGGCCGAAATCTCTCAAGGGGTCACGCTCGATATAGACTAAGACCAGTGAGCGGTTGCTCAACTTTCTAAATACTTGCTGGAGCCCTCGTAAATTTGTTTACACTAATGTTATGAACATTCAATGGCAGTTAAATTTTACAAACATAAAAGTATAAAAAAATGGAAAAATACTGGTTTTGGCTGCACCTTTGTCTAATGACCTTTATTCAGATTTAAAAAAATATTGAAGGACCTAATTACTCATGGTCTTTTTTTAATGTGATACATAAATAATATTTTTAAACTTCCTCACGGAGCCTGAGATAACTGGCGTGGTGAAGCCCATGGGATCCGCAGAGCATTTTGAAAAGATCTGGACCAGACTTAGGGTTGAGAGATATAGGCTGGGTGTACGAAGTCCCTCACCACATCAAAACTATTTTCCAGTCTACCTCTTTACGCAAATGCGGGTACACTTCCTAAAAATGAAACCATTCTCATCCATGGTGTGTGTGCGTATAGCCCGGACGGGTAGTGAAACGCGGTGCTAATAAAAACAGGTGGGCTCAAAAATAAAATATTGCAATACATAATCTATAAACAAAGGACTGTTTCTTTCGAAACAGATCTGATACCGAGGTGCTAGTAGTACTCATTCAGGGTGTCCACCATCAGGGTGATCGGGAATAAGTCGGGAATTTGGTAAATCACGATAAAAATCCGAGAAAATGATATTTTACTAAAATATGAAATACGATAATCATTAAATCAGTAAATTATAATGTAAATTTTTTGTTTGCAGCTTTGTAATATATTTTTAATTAATAGTAAACAATTTTAGTACGAATTAAAAAATATTCAAATTTTAAAATTTATTATTCATAAAAAAGGTTAATATACAAATGAGGGTGGAGGGGGCGGGGGGCCAAGTTAGGAGGATGTGACATAATTTTTTAGTCGGGAATTTTAGGAAATGATCAGGGAAAAGGTCGGGGATTTCGTTGGTCAAGTTGAGTAGACACCATGTCATTTGATTTTTTTTAAAAAGCAAAAATTTATCACCCGCTTCAGTAGCAGAATGGTCTAAGGCAGGGTCTTAAAAATCCTTTGGTAACATTTTTTGTGACCCTCTGGCTCATGATATATATATATGTATACATATATAATCAACTAATAAAATATGTATCTTACGTTATTTTATAATTAGATTTTTTACTTTTTGTGTGATTACCATTTTATACATATGTACTTTTAAACGGCAAATGAGAACTCTAGTAGACAAGACAAACCGCGATACCACCTCCTGCTATGAAAAATCTAAAAATAGGCTAATACATACGTCACAAATACGAAATTTCACCTGTCAGAAACAGTCCTTATCCCTAGTGTGGGTAAAAAAAGTAATAGAATGAGCAAACACGAATATTTTTATTTTTCAGATCTGAAATTTGTCGGTATAGTATTGTGTCCCGCGAGCCAATAAGAGACAAGAAACTTTGTTCCTTGGAATTAGGTTTAAGACCCAAGGTCAAAGGCATCACTAATATATGTCTGGCCTTTTGACGATTAGGAGATCTTTGTTCAGAACCCGGTTGGTTCTACTAAAGGGTGTTTTTTCTAAATGTTATTCCACTATCCTTCTATGCACATGCGGGTAGATTACTTCTAAAATGCTTCCTTACTTTTCCTTACCCCATTAGAGTAACCTGAACATGTAAGTAGTAAGACCGATGAATTATCGTTATCGAAAATAAAATATATTATTATAAACTAAGTATCGCTGTTTTTTACACATTTTTATGTAGACAAAGAAAAGGAAATTTAAACAATAATATTGAAAGATAACGAAATAAGTGGAACTGCTAAAGAAGGGTTGGGTTGTCTTTTTGTTCGTTCGTTTGCTAAATTCAATCTTTGCTTATTGAAATAACTTGACGTTGGTCGAGGCTCCGTAACGCGGTATAATTGTCGTTCCAATGCCAATAACCCCATTTGTGTTAATGGTGCATGTAAAACTAAACAATAATAATGATACACTTTCAACCAGAGGACAAAAAGCCCGCGTTGCCACATCGCCTTCTCATAGCTCTGGCGGTGTAGTGGGTGTGAACTAGAAAATGGAAGCTTGGCAACTCGGCTCGGTTCATTGCCTTTATCCTGTGTTCGTTCCCCCTGCACCCTTCGGTACAATACTGGCCCTGATAAAACACTTCCTGTTGCTTTCTTTACACCTAGGGACACTTCCACTTTGTCCCTTCTTTGGACCTAGGGACACGGCCACGTGGACCCCCTTTGGACCTAGGGACACGGCCACGTGGGACCCCCTTTGGACCTAGGGACACGGCCACGTGGGACCCCCTTTGGACCTAGGAACACGGCCACGTGGGACCCCCTTTGGACCTAGGGACACGGCCACGTGGCTCCCCCTTTGGACCTAGGGACACGGCCACGTGGCTCCCCCTTTGGACCTAGGGACACGGCCACGTGGCTCCCCCTTTGGACCTAGGGACATGGCCACGTGGCTCCCCTTTCGGACCTAGGGACATGACCACGTGGGACCCTCTTTGTTGGGCCTAGGGACGCGGCCACGTGGGACCTTCTTTTGACAGGCCTTTATGGTTTTATACATACAACTATATTTATACCCACAAATGTGTCAGATATGTGGGCCGATACTATATTTAGTTTTGGCTCATGAAATAAAACTTGGATCACCCCTCCCCCAACTCTGAAATGTGACTTGTATCGCGCCCGTATATCCTGAGACTCGCTGTCGGTACATATGGCCCAATCGGTCCCCACGTGGTTTGTCGAGGTCTGTACAATAACTTTCACTGTCAAGTCTGCTCAGAGTGGTGTGACCTTGAGACGAAGCGGGCGGTGTGTCGGCCGGGCGCGACCACGCGGTCTCCGCGTAGACTCGGGACAGTCGCATTGCACATAATCTGAAATGTTAGCTGCAAAACTATTTTAACTTTTTTTTTTTCGCGTGTAACTATCACCTCTTTTTATGCATCTCTGGCGTGTTTACAAATTATGGTATACCCATTTTTCAGTCTGAAGTGGCGCGTATTTAAGGTAGGATATTTTTTTTGTCAGTGGTGATTTCAGGGTGAAGTCTCCAACCGGAAATATTAAGTGTGTTTTTTAGAACTTTTAACAAGGAGTCTTAGGTGACCTGGCGGTCTAGGGGTAAGGTGTCAGACTTCTGTGCTGGCGGCCGGGGTTCAATCCTCGGTCCCGGCACACATTTATCTGATTACCAAACCCTTCCTTCACCTCTGACAAGACATCTTGTGAATGTGGGGAATGCCAGGCCTCCACCGTGGTTCGGATTCCACGTTAAACTGTAGGTCCTCCATTTCATCTCACAATCACCCTACCATTGCACATTAGCATAAGTGCGTATAACCCGAACGGGTAGTAAGACGCGGTGCTAATAATAATAATAACAAGGAGTCTTCTATCTAATAATATGCTACTAGCTTAGACATTGATGAATGCTACACAACACCTCAGGGTTAGGGGAGGTGGGGTTGAATGAAACCTTCTCCGCCCAATGCCATTACCCATAATTCGAAAATATATTTTGAAGTCTTCGTACTCGGGACTACAGCCACGACTGTTTAATGTCGTTCTTGCAAACTTGATATTCAGATGTTTTACAGCTAATCAAATCTTTTGATAAATCACTATTTTTAATTGTCATCAAACCCGCTTCGGTGACCTTAATCGCTCGATAGATTTGACTGCCTATGACTGAGATATAGGTTCTAATATAGGTAGGGTGTACTTAGTGGTTTTCCACTCGCTCTCCGCGCAAATGCGGGTACACTTTCTATAATACCTTCCCAATCCCTAAAACCATGGCGAAATTAGTAGATAAGCCTATAGCCCGAAGGGATAGTAATATTCTGTGCTAAAAATGCTTCAAACTTAAGCAGTTTTACTGAAATTTGTTCAGAATAATTTTACATATACTGTTTTTACATCTTCCTTAGTTTAATAAATAAAACGAAGCGTTTGTTAAGAACATTGCACGATATCTACCTCACGTCGAGTTCTGAAATTAGAAAAAAATAATTAGTAGCTACTTGAACACGAACTTGTGCACCCCGAGGACGGAATTTTAAATTTTGATGAATGTGTCATGTGATAAAACCATTATTATTGATTTTCTATATTGTATATATCACTAAAACTTATTCTATCTAACGTCCTACTGCACGCTTGGGTTGTACGAATATGCTATAACTACGCTAATGTGCTAGGGATGAGGGAGGTTGAATTTAGAGGAAGTGTTCTCACATTTCCATCGAAGGGAGTAGATAACAATTAAGGAATATAAACACCCTCAGTACACCTTATTTGGGATTCGAACCCCGATCTCCCAGTCATCGGCAGTCCAATCTTTTGCGAGACCATTCGACAACCGTAGCGGGAAGCAAAACGGTAAAATGTTTTCAATTTTGTTTAAAAAAAATATTTTTTTAGTAATTTTATTTAAAAGGCCCTTTATTTTAAAATTGTACTGTATGCACATCCAAGTTCAGGGTGTGTTTTCAGTCCTCGCCTCCCTTCTGAATGCGAAAGTGCGTCGTTCCCTCCCGCCCCCTCCTCCAAACCTTGTCCCTGGTGTTGGTTACCATGGCAACCCCCCCCAGTTTAGGGGCCTTGGCGAAAGGGGGGTAAGCGCGCTCTCCACTACATGTCTCCTGTACCGCGCTCACCCGTGATCAATACGTAGCCTCCTCCCCTCACCCCTCACACACAGTTGTGGCTTAAAGGTGACATCTTCGAAGGGGTTCGCTTGGTCCTGGAATATACAACTAGTTTTCACACGGCCGATGACTTTCAGAATTATTCGCAGGGTTGCCACGCTCAGGGAAATGCCGGGAATTTTTAGTCCTGGGAGGAAAAAAAACAAGGATTTTTAGAAGAAAAACAAAATTATTGGAATATTTTGGACATTAAACGGCAAAATTAAAATACTAAGCTTTTGCATGGAATAAAAATCAAACTGAAGAAATAGAGTACTCTATAATTTATATAGTACGTTGTACCTCCTCCTTCCTCTTTTATTTCTCCTTAAGACATTGACTGGTAGGCCACATAAAAGAGGAATATGGAAAACCTGTAAATGTCGGGAATTTATAACAATTAGACATCGGGGAAGATTTTAGATGATCCTGGAAAGAGAAATCTCTTTATTGCATCACTGTCGAACGCTGTATTTAAATAATTCTCTTGATTTAAAAAACTTAACAAATTAAGAACTTTGTAGTCACACTGATTGTGTTGCGTTTTCTCCATCAAGATCAAATCATCCTGTTATAAACACTAATTACATTGCTCATACTAACTAGTCATTCGTATAAAAACGCAATTCTCTTCTCTGCCACATTTTTCATGCAGACATTTCAAACTTGCGGCCATGATTTTGTGCGCTCTGTGGACGTTACGATGAACCAACATCCAATCCATTCTTTTCTATTTATGAACATCTAGGAAATACAACACTAACTGGGAATTTTACATTAGGGAAAATATGTGGGATTGGTGTACCAAATTGGTAATCTCTCTTGGACAGGGATCAATTCCCAAAAACTTAAATTAGAATATCAAATATGTACAATTTTTGGCAGCACATAACTGTAGGGTTGTCTACCATCCGGGAAAATCAGGGAAACCTGGAATTATCCGGGAATTTGAAGTGATCGGGAAAAAAAACGGGAATAAGTCGGGAATTTGGTAAATTACAATAAAAATTCGGGAAACTGTTGTCTTACTCAAAATCAGAAACACAATCATTAAATTATGTGATTCAAACTTTTTTGTTTGTTTGTAGCAGTGTAATATTAATTTAATTTCTATTAAACAATGTTAATACAAATTTAAAAAAAAAATTTAAATTTTAAAACTTATTATTTATAAAAAAGATTAATAGAAAAACGAGAGGGGGTGGGGGGCAGGTCAGGGATTTCACTGGCTAAGTTCAGTAGTAGTATGCTACCAGGTTTTTTTTACATGAAATGAAACAAAACACCCGAGAACTCTGCTTATGACCAGATTTATAAAAAAAATATGAAAATGAAAGACCAGGCACATGATTTAAATACAGAAATTCACACACAACCATTGTGACCAATCAAAAGTTACAAATATTTTTTGGGGAAAAAATTCTCATGTCTTAAAAGGATTTTTTCTTTTAATAAATAATAAAATACAAAACTTGAATTATTTTTATTCACTCCTACAGTAACTAGTTTTTTAATGTGTACCTTTCTCTTTATTTTTAATCTGTAATAATGTGAGCCTTATGTTCAAACTAGACTGATATGCCTTATTTGTAAAATGTGTTGCTTATTTTTTTTTTTTTGAAAAGGGGAGAAAACATAATTATGTGTTTAAAAATTAGTATACACTAGAAACCCTATAGCCTACCACAATGTATAACGGGTTGAAAAATATACTAGTGAGGGAATTATATAAAGAGCACAATGAAACTGCAAATTTCTGTAAAACTTCTCTGGAAATGTTCCATATCACATTTGACTTTGAAACCTTTTTGTATACCGTAGTATGAGCCATTTTTGGCTCGGGGCCCAAGGGGCGGGCTCCTAGGTTTATGGCCGCTGGCTGTTGTCTATTAAAACCTTAAAACTTGTTTTGTTTGCTTATAAGAATAAGGGTAGAAAATTCTGGCATGGGGAGCTAGGATGTATGTGTTTTGTGTGCTGATATATACTGGTGTGCAGCAGACTGGTATTAAGCTAAAATGAGATCTGGTAAATTGCAGTAGAATTTTTTAAATGAAAGACCCCAAGGAAAAACTAGTTGCTGATTTCAGTAAATGTGACTTGGAATTGAAAATGCACCAAACACAATTTTCTAGCCTCTTGACTTGTTTATTGGGCAGACCCGTTATGTTTGTCTCTCTTTGAAATACCCCCGGGAAGGTACTTTCTTTTCTTCTCCATGATGGACCACTCATTGTAAATCGATTTAAATGGCTTAACGGCATTTCTCAAGAATTTTGACAAGGGTGGCGTGTCAGGTATATTTATCTTTTTAAGATGTTACACGAGGAAAATGGGGATGGTTGTATATAATACAAAACGGTGAATCCAAGCCCATTTTTCTGAGTAAGAACAGTCTCTTGAATATTAGGGTTGTATTTTGTTTCACTACTATCGAACCTGGTTTTCATTAGTGGCGGAGTTTATTAAAATGTAGAATAAAATATAGGATAAATGCAAAATGTCGAACAAAATGAACGAAGCAATTTAAATTATTTAGCAGTAGATTCCTACTATCATAAATGGCCTGAAAAAAAAGGAAGAGGAAAAACAGAATTAGAAATAGAATTATAATGGTATTTAATTTTTTAATTATAACAATATTTATAAAGATAATTTTTTTTAGAGTGGCATAATTTTGAAAGAACATTTGTTTACTTATCAACTACCCCTTTCCTAACATTTCGTTGTGATAATTAGGCGCCCATACTCATGAGTGACTATAGTATCATTGATAGTTTTGTGGCTATTATCGATATTAAAGACAATCGATACTATCGATTGTTTCCCATCCCTATTGAACATCACTAAGCATAAGTTTTGTATTTTATTATATTGGTTGTGTAATGTTTGTAAATTCGTTTCCAAGGAAGGGTCGTAGATTTTAAGTATAGTCTGATCGATTCCTTATTGGGGAAAGAGGTCCTTATAAATAAAAGAGGAACTATATATCTAGGCCAGACAGAACTTCATTCAAGCCAAAGTATGTTATGCGGCTGTCACAGATACGTTTTGTAAACTACATTGTAGCCATTTGATATAAAAGCCAGGCTCACCAATGGATTAGTGAAGATGTTTTACCTTATTTAAGAAAAATACAAAACGACATTGTTTTAAAATAAAAACTGATCCCAGCACTTCGATACGATAGAGCAGGCGTGCTAGTGTTAAAAACTCGTATCGATACTTTTCCCACATCCCTAAATAGGCCTAAGCATGGCCGTCCCTTAAGTCGTGCAGCCAGCCTGAGCATTGAATGCTGTCATGGTCTAGAAAGACATTTAGTTATTGTAATAAATTTGTCAATTTTTTTTAGTAAATACAGTTAATTTTATTGGTTTGGAACGTAATATGTTCTACCATTTCATTTCAATATATAGTGAAATCTTAAAATATACATTCCCCTCAACTTGTCACAAACAGATGACTTTCGCGCAATCATGAATTAAGCTAAGGATCAAGGTTATATTATAGGAAGTGTATATGCATTTGCGTGTAGGGAGAGTGGAGAAAACCTGACCTTGTTTCAAATCTATCCCGTCCGCGACAGTTAAATCTACTGCGAGAATGCGCCTTAGGCCATGCGGCCACTGAGGTGGGTGTCAAGGAATTTTATCGAATTTATGGGATTTCTACGTATTCGTTAAAAAAAAGGGCAAAACTTTGACCAAAGTGGCCAAAATAAAGTATTTCATCCAGGTAATACCTACCGCGAGTCTTTTAACACATTTGAGCATACAAATCTCTAGGTCAACATGTGATTTTCATGTATTTACACCCCTCCCCACGTCTTTTAAGTTGAATTATGGGTATACGCATGCGCGAGAATCCAATTACGTTAAATAAATAGTAAACTAAAAAGAACGTGTCCCACAATTTTACTATTTAAAAGCAATTTTTAATACCTACAAATTTAATCTTACCGAACTCCTAACTACTCACTAAACCATAGCAATTAGCACGACCCAATAACAAATAGCAATTAGCACTACCCAATAACAAATAGCAATTAGCACTACCCAATAACAAATAGCAATTAGCACTACCCAATAACACAGAGCTTCAGGCTGAAATCCTATTAAACCCCTTACTATAGCGACAGAATTATACAATATATGTGTATGTATACAAATATTATGAAAAACATGAAAAATTCAGGGAATTTTAAAATAAGGTTTGGCTGGACACCAAAGTGTGACCGTTAAAATAAGAGAATTTACATGTGCCCATTTGTTTGGGGACAGTTAAATGATTTCTAGAAACCCTATTTATAACAAAAGCAAGAATTCCATTTTAAAAAGGCATTTTTTCTCTCTTTAAATGGCTCACAAAAATTTTAACCATCCATTCACCACACCTCTTTTTTTTCCACTAGTAAAGTAAAAATGTTCTCATGAATGGGAGCTAGTCCAGTATTTGTCCGCCCAGGCGCTAGTGTCTCGCGGCACGTGATGCCTCGCGGCTCGATCAACCCTCGCGTGGGGCTGTCTCAAAGTCACGTGACCGACCTTCCAGCGCCGCCTGTTTCTTATCGATCCGGCCACCCGTCAAACAAACTAAACTGTAATTTCAGGGGAAGGTTTTTTTTGACGTGCAGTGTTTTGAACACGAGGTTAGTGCAGCGCACACGGCATGACTGTTTTACAAGGATTTTAAACTTTTTTTTTTAGTTTCTCTAGTTTAATTCTGAGGAAGTATGCAAGTATATTGCTTGGATATTAAAAATGTATATATTCTCAGATCATCTTGGAATCAAATTAAAGAAATGTGCTACCGTTATAGTCTAAATAAAACTAAAAAGGGTGTCTTCCTGTATTAAAAAACCCGGAGATAAAAAAAACATTGTGATTAGCTGACATGATTTTAATAAAGACTGTTTTAGTTTATCTAAGCGTGGAATGGAGGGTTGTCAAGGTAAACCTGTAATATGTTCTAATCGGTCAAACATGGTCAGGTATATACTGTGATACATTTGCCATGTGAGATGTAGAACAGATCCTTTGTGTGATTGGTCGAATGAGAAGGGGGATAGACTAATTAACATATTACGAGTATCACAGGTACTGTTAACATGCTCTGCTTATCCTGACAACACGCTATGCCACACCACTGGTATGATCCCTTGGGAACAAATTATGTTGACTTTACCTAACAGACAGCTCAGTCTAAAATTAACATTACACTATATTATTACTCATTAGTGTTATGAACAGTGATCTGGTGATCTAGGGGTAAGGTGTCGGGCTTCTGTGCTGTGGCTCCGGGATTTGATCTTCGGCCCCGGCACATATTTATCTAATTACCAAAACCTTCCTTCACCTCTGATAAGACTTGTATTAATCACAACTTGTGAATGTGTGGAATGTCAGGCCTCTTGGACCCCTTGTCATGTGTTAAAATCAACTAAAAGACTCCTGGCGACAGGTGTTGTGAAGGATAGCTTCCTATTGGGTAGAGGGAGCTAACGAGTCACAAGATTTTGCTAAATTTTTACGGAGTTGATCGTTTACAAAAAGTTGTGAAGCGCCATACTTTTAACCATATTTATAAAAGCTCGTGACTTTCCATTGATGAAGTAATTAGTATTAAAATAATATTATAGAAAAGAAAAATATCCTCCATCCATGACTTATATGAGAGGGGTCCAAAACAGTATCATTACAATGTCTTAAATTTCTATCAAAAGTATGCTGGAATTTAAAGACAAACTTTTTCCCTTCATTTAAAAAATTTGTTAGATAATGCCACCATTCTCTGGACAGCTATTCAAGAACTGTTGGTATCGCCATGTGAAGAAAATTAAACTATTTTTTGTTTGTACTGATAAAACTTTTTTTTATTTTTGCCCTGCAGGAAACACTGGCCTTTTATCGCGTTCCCTTCCATCCACACTAAAAAGTTTACATAGGTGCCAGAATAAAAAATGACCACAAACTCATTCTTTGCTATCTAAAGATGAGCATTGCCCCCCCTTCCTCTCAAACCCCCATTATTAAACGTAGCAACTTAATACAATATGTGTGAAAGAGATCGTGGTACTGTTTTCTGTAGTCATTAGAAATGACACATGTGAAACAATTTTAACATAATAAAAAATTCAAAACTATACAATAAAAAAAATTTGGAAAAAAATACTTAACTGATCTCGTCGAGTGAAGATTGTAGAAAACGCATCACGTTGATAATGTTTATGATTCGATTGTTATCTTGTCTAATATGCAGATTAATCGTCGGTAAGATTTGCTCCTTAACTAGGCTGTCCAGCGACCCGGAAAACGGAATTTGCTTGCTCATGGAAAAGTGGAATTTTATCAAGTTTCTAGAATTTTCACAACCAAAAATGCAACTTTTATCTAACTAGTAAAAATAACACCTTTTTTCAATTAATCTACACTGGGAGTCTTTAAACTCATCTGTCCCTGTTAAGCATGCTTATCTCAAAGTAAACAAGTGATTTCAAGTGGCTTGCCACACCTCTTTCAGGGTTGTAATTTTATCCCGCCCAAAAAAAAAACTTTTGTGTTTTATTTAAAAGACACCTTAAAAACCCAAAAACACTTTGACTATAATTTGTATCCAAAATATAATTTTTGAAAATGGTTAGTCATTCAGTTGAAAACCTTTTGGTTCAAACTCAAGAATAATGATACATTGATTTGTATTTGGTGATAAACAAATTTTGAAATTACAGATTTTATACAATAGACTTAAAGCTATAAAATCGGTTTTAAATGATTGAACATAATATCTTCAATTAGCAACTCGGAATAATATAATTTTAAGGTACCCACACTGTTATAATGCTAGGCACTAGAAATGATACTCTGTCAAAAAAATAAATGAGATAAATGTTTTATCTTTAACTAAAGAAAACAAATCGATTCTGCAGCTGGTTTTCCAGTATTTAGATGATTGGTCTCCCTTTCTATTCCTTCTACACAAACATAATTTTGTTTTTCAACCTACTAGCTTATTCTGTATTGTTGTGAAGCATCACTTGACTCATTGTTTACCTTTGTATCTTTATTATTTCTTTCCTTACTATATTAAAATAGGTTTCTCTGGATCCTGGATAATTAATATATTTGAATTATTGGTTTAATCAGATACCTATATTATTTAATATTGGCTTAATTTCATAATTATATTATTACACTAACCTTAGGAAAAGAATTATTAAATTTAAGTGGATCTGGTTAAGCAAAAAAAAAAATCCACTCTTTAACTTTTCCTCATCTTGAGTTTATTCTACCCATGCAAAATATTCGCAGGTACCCTTCATATATCAAGCTCGTGTCCTCTATCCGCAACTTGAAAACTTGATGTGTCATAAAGGCCGTGTCTTCTATCCGCAACCTGAGGACGTGATGTGTCATAAAGGCCGTGTCTTCTATCCGCAACCTGAGGACGTGATGTGCCATAAAGGCCGTGTCTTCTATCCGCAACCTGAGGACGTGATGTGCCATAAAGGCCGTGTCTTCTATCCGCAACCTGAGGACGTGATGTGTCATAAAGGCCGTATCCTCTTTCCGCAACCTGTGGACTCTATATGTCGTTGGGATAGGGGAAACAACACCAATAAAATAGAAAGAAAAAAAACTTTAAAAGGCAATTCTTATGAAAATAGGACTAGGACTGTGTTTATATTAATCGTTGTATTATCGAATTGGGTAGGTTGTCAGCTTGTACAAAGTTTGAACGTGGAGGCAGACACTTGCTCTCCCACTACCTAGAAATGATGACCTGGTTGTGATCCTTGCTATGTTTGCTGGCCCCTGGACGTGAAACGTACATTTCGATCCCAAGTCCGAGTGGCCTTGAAACGTGTCACGGTAAAACGGCGCACCCGATCTGTGTATCTCAAAACATTAGATCATATGCTCGAATATTTTTTTAACCTTTGAAGTTCAATTCTGGCCTTGGGGCTCTCGTTTGAATCTGAAGACTCTCCCGATGACGTAATATTATAATAACTTAGAACAATCCCATTTTTTCTATAAATCGGATTTTAAGATTTGATTTAAAATTAAAATTGCAATGGACCAATGTGTATTATTTTGGACTCGAAAATCTGGGAAAAGTCGTTAAAATTTAACATAGGGTGTCGACCCTTAGGTGGTTAGCTCGGACAGGTAGTAAGTAGAATGCGTAGTTTCAACCTAAAGCTGATTTAATACATTGCATTTTTATACTTAATCCTCCACTAAAAATTTGAGAACTTTTGACTCCTAAACAGTAACAATTTCATATATTCATACGTTAAGTAATGTGATCAAGTCACTTTCATAGATAAATTAATATCAATACCTATTGACTAATAAAACTAAATAAAACTTAAACATTTTTGAAAATATTTTTTAATGTTCTTAAAGTTTCTTCCCATCAAACCCTGCTGTGCTATATATTTATCCTCTCACTTGAAGATGAATTAAATAATAAGACCTAACTTATAATTGATCTACTTTTGACGTTATTTTATTTTACTGCCTAGTTTGTTGTAATTTTGTAGAATCTCGATGGCTAAAGAGCGGCCACTGTAAAAACTAGTTTCTCTTGTGTCGTCTGAAGTCTGGTCTACTAGCGACATTTGGTTGTTGCCATCTGTTTGGTAGGGGCCCCCCTCTCGCATACGAGGACATTAAGGAGGGAAAGTGACGTAATAAAAGTCCCACACCTTGGATCGGTTGGTTGCCCCGCATGCCTATTCGACTAAGTTAGCCGGGTTCGATTCTATACGCGGCCAAAAAATGTATCTTTAGTGCTCTGCCTTAGACGAGATGAATTAAAAATAGTAATTATTAGTATGACCTGATAAATATCTTAATATGTACGCACTTACAAGGTTAGGTTGCTTCTATACATCTAGCAAGAAAGGTACTTTTTTGTATCTATAAATAAAGAGGGAAAAGTAGTGATTGCCTCACCGGTGAGATTCGAACTAAGGCCTCCTCTCCTGGGTTTGTCGAGTACGCTAGCACTGGGATAATTCTGCCGATACATGCGCACTTACGAAAAATATTTTGTTCAACATGCTAAAAAAAAACATGATAGAACCCTTTATAAATACATTTTGAGAATTTGTTTATAGGTATTCGTCCAATATTTTAGTCTAGTCAGTCGCTTGTCTTGTCTACTGAGCTAAGGGTCCCAGGTTCTATTCCCAGTATGGTTGAAAAATTTATTATTGATGAAATGCAAGTTTACCTTTAATCATTGATAAATTAACGACCGGGACCTGGATGTCGTGCCTGTAATCTCTTAAGTTGAGTATAAGGCATATGAAGCTATGACAGACCTTGCAAGTCGGTTGTGGAAAATATATAGCTTGGATAAAAAACTGACCCAGTTCACAGGCTAGAAACGGTAATGGACGTTAAAAAAATTATAATTAAAAATATATTATTGACGCACTGAAAGGAATGGGGGTGGGCTGATCCAGGCTCTACTAAACCGATATGTAGCCTATCCATCAACTGTTGATGTAAAATTTCGTCAAAATACTATTATATCTGCAACGTAACATCAATAAATAAATGATTTCAAATGATTAAAGTTTTTTTTTAAACTTAATGTAACATTATATAAATTACTCATTTTGTGTTCTCACAATATGAGTACAGTTCGATCTTGACCTGGTTGGTATGATACTGTTGATGCTGCTTATGTCCGAAAACTTAAGCTCATTTGTTAGCATGGACTAAATTTCTGTCAAAGCGGAAAATAAGTAATTAGTAAAATTGAGGTATCTTTTTCAGTTATAACGGCTGAGGGGCTGGGTGTCTTAATAGAAATATTATAAATATTTGTAGGTTGTTTTAGTAACTTGAATAAACTTGTACTTGTCACGATACTGTTTTTTTTACCGCGTTCCTACTTTATCTTGTCGGGAAAGCTAGCCTTGAGCACTATCCGCAGTGCCGCCTGTAAGGATTCGACTGCACTATCGATCCTTCTACTCCCCCACCCCCTCCCCCAACCCTCAAGAGCGTAGCGCTTGATAGCTTTGGAATAGTACGAGAATAAACCCTCGTTCACACTAGGTGGCGTTTCTAGTGTAAGACCATGGAGGGGCAGTCTGATGCTTTGTTTTTATTAGATTACAATTTGGATTCAAAAGGATATAAATATGCTAAGTAGATTTAGTAAGCGGAATGCAGTTTTATCTGAAACTACTCATATTTGCTATTCTATGCTCTTTGTCACCCCTCCCCCCACCCCTATGGTTACTATAAAACGTGATAAGATTTTAAGCCCGGTCTCCGACTGATTTTGATTATAATAGTAATACCTAACATAAAACCTAACCTTAATTTGCTAGACGCACGGAAGGTCGAAAAACAAATGATAAACATGTATGATTTTTTGTGTGAAGCTGCGTGCGTATAAGGAGGTAGCACTAATGTGTAGGTTTGTCGGAGCTATGACCTAAGGGGTTCGAATACTAGCTGAATATTTTTCAAATCGTTCGTCCTCCACGCAAATTCAGTTACATTTTCCTCTAAATGCTGACTTGATAGACAGTTACTATTGTCAACCTATTACAAAAAAAAGTTCAGTAATGTTGTATTATCAAACAATTATAATAATACTCCCCTAAAGATAATTATAATTGGCGTTTTTATAACTTATTGAAAGAACAAAATAGACTAATAAAATTATGGTTTTTCTTTTATGGTTGTGGCTACGTAGAACATGGAATAATAAATTAAAAAAGTATTTCGCACCTTTATATTGTTACAGCTGGTCACCCAAATAAAACTATTTTATTAAAAACTATTTTATTTTATAAACAGCGTAAGAACCCAACCGAAGACTGACGTCATCACCCACCTTTTTTCGGCTGGCCCGCAATTTTAATTTACCAAGTGAGCGTAGCATAGGGTTATTATTTTCACAAGTTCGTGTTTCATTAAGGTAAATCTATAAAAATAAAGACTAATTAAAAAATTATATTTTCGTGAAAGTTTTGATTAGCAAAAAGTGATAATTTAACATTATGTATAGTCTTGCCGAAACAAAAAAAGGTTTGACGAATGGATGTATAGTAACTTTTCCAAGCTGTCACCTACCACCTTCCCAACCACGTATGCGCAGCAAATATGCTGATAACACAGAAGGGTAGTAAGATATGGAATCTAAAAACCTTTGGGAGGGGGGGGGGTGTTCTATTCTATTAGTCTATCTTGTGTATGGGCATTGAAAGACTGGCGCGCTTGGTTTGCCAAAGTTTTGTATTGCGTTTTTTTAAATATGTGAGAACGAGGACAGAAGCGCCTCATCTCACTATTTCGGCCTTAACCCCTCTCATATATTAAAAAAGTCATGGATGAAGTGCATTTTTCTTTAAAATATTGTATGTAAAATATCCTTTTAATATTTCATCCATGGAGAATCTCGCGTTTTTCAGAACAGATGTCAATAGATTAGCAGTAATAAAAAATAAAGCAAGTGATGCTAGCTCCCTTTACCCAATAAGAAGCGGGACAATATCATCTAATTAAACGGTATCACTTCAATCGGCGCCCATCGCCGACCCGTATCGTATTAATTGGCGCCCAACGTGGACCGATTAATTCAATAACGCAATAATAGGCGCCCAACGCATACCGATTAAATCAATAACTTAATAACTTCTTGACATTTATGGAATACTTAGAGATGAGGAAGGTAGAATTAATTCATAGGAAACTTTTGCAATGATAGGGTAGCCCTTAGAGTACCATTTAGAAGAAAAACACCTCTGGTACACCGAACTGGGATTCGAGACCCAATCTTCCCATTCGAACGGTCGTCCAGCCTGCGAAAAAGACGCCTCAGACTGTACGACCACTAAAGATAAACTTCTGATAGCCCCTGTAGCGAGACTTTACTACCAGCTGCAACAAGCATAAATAAACCTCTTAGACCCCAATTTTTTTTATACGGCCCCGGAGTTGAAGAGAGCAATAATCTAACTCTTGACGCTCTCGCTCTCTGCAATAAGGATCGAGCTATCATTGTTGCACTCGTGACGAGATGCAGATTTTTGAGCCCCCGCTGTCTGCAATAAGGACCGATCCAATAATTTGGCACTGCGATTAGAGCCATATTCTAACTTATGGAGGAGCTCCTACTGTCTGCAATAAGGACTGAACCATCATTATGACAATCGCCTGTCAAATGTATCCCCCCATTAGGTACACGATCAATACCACTCGACAGTCTGGGTTCATAGGTACAGGGAGTCTTGTCAAGCTGTCACGCGATATCGGCGACATGTCACAGCCAATGAACAGGTTGGGATGGGGAAAAGTTCTTGGAGATTGAATAACAGGATATCTTTCACAGGTCATAAAAGTCACGAAACGAAATCTCGGGTCATGAATAAAGATGTTTTGGACATGACTACCGTGAGGTAGGATGGATATAATATTTTATCATTAGGTAAATCTTAATACTTCTCCCACATGCTCCATTCATGTTTGATGGAGACTTAGAATGAGGAAAATCAGATTTCTAGACATTTTAATTATCCCATATTGTGCTCTTAAATTTTCCGGCACTCTTGTGTGTGTATGTGTTCAGGTAACGAAAAACTAATTAAAAAGTTAATGGCGACTTTAGTATGTGTGTACTCTTGCATTAACCACGTATTAACTATTTTGATTATGACTCAACGTGACAATTATTTTTATAACAGAAAAAATCAATCTAAAGGAGTGTAGCTAACAGATTACGGTGGGTGGGATATGCGGCGGAAATGGGATAGTCTAGAGCCGTGTTAAAGATATTGGCTGGCAAACCTGATGGGAAGATCTACACACAGATGTGAGGATAGCATTATAGTGGACCTGAAAGAGATAAGACGTAATGAGGACTGGATAGAACTAGCTCAATATAGGGATAGGATGTAATAGGATGGACTGGATAGAACTAGCTCAATATAGGGATAGGATGTAATAGGATGGACTGGATAGAACTAGCTCAATATAGGGATAGGGTGTAATGGGATGGACTGGATAGAACTAGCTCAATATAGGGATTAGGATGTAATGGGATGGACTGGATAGAACTAGCTCAATAAAGGGATAGGGTGTAATGGGATGGACTGGATAGAACTAGCTCAATAAAGGGATAGGGTGTAATGACTGGATAAAAGTAGCTCTATAGGGATAGGTGGCGTACTTTGTGTCATGGTATATTTAGTTTGCATGTATTTTCTCCCTACCCATCTATTCCATGCTTCACGGTGAGTACCCGCCCAAGTTATGCTTATATTTATTCTAATGTGCTAGGGATGTGTGGGTGCATTTGAATGGCTTAGAATTTAGCAACATAATTCTTTGTTATACCCGACTGGAATTGTAATAATGACTTATTCACTGGGAAACCAAACAAAGCAGACCTAAATCTTTGTCATAGCGCCCTATAGCTCTTGTCTTTTATTAGATACGAAATAAAAAGGCTCTTTTCTTCTTATTATTATTATTGTTTTAGTGACATCTTTAAACTCGCGTTTTTTTAACAGCTGGTTTTGTTTTCTACTATAAATTTCACTCCCACCGGTGTAAGCTAATTCGTTTTGGCAGGAAGGATTGAAAACCTTTGGTGGTCCGTCCCGTATAACCTCTTGTCCCGCAAGGTCAAGACCAGACATCGGAACAAAGTGGCTTTTGCAGGGATCGCATTCCACTGCCCATGCACAAAAGTAAAGGTCGAAACAAAGAGCATCAGCGTTTTTAAGACTCACTCCATGCCATTTCTCGACGTCTTGACGAATAGACTTTGCTTGTAACTTATAATGAATATTCTTGTGTGGAAAATGGTCTAGTAAAACGCATCCGGAGACAGGAAAATTTATATCATATATATTTTAATTTAGGCTAGGAGAGGTGAGGTTTGCAGTGGGGTGAAGTTTTTTTTTCACGTTTGTAATTAATTTTATCAATGATTTTTCTATCTCCTTTTAGTTAAGGTGCTAGAATAGCAGAGCAATTCCTTAACATCAGAAACCATTTGGGGTTATACATTTCCTGGGCGGAAATAAAAAGGTGGAAGAGGAAAATGTAAATCTCGTTAGGTTTTGTCGTGAACTCACTTCCCTGTTAAATAAATTACATCATCCGAATCTTAAAGAGACATTGTACTCTATACCGGTTACCTTTCATTTACTGTGCATGTCTTATAATGGCCAACCAAAACATGAAATTTTTCACTCTGAAAGGTTGATAAATTCAAATTTTGGTTGATCTTAAATTCTCGGGAAACGAAAGCTAAATTGATATATCAGAGTAGATTATATCTTTGCGAACCGCATGAGGGCCCCCCCCCC
>CABFVX010001030.1:99131-112614 GCA_902151425.1 Timema shepardi | reverse complement strand
CCCCCCCCAACTCCAATAAATTAAAACAGTTTCTTGTTTGTATTTACCTCCAAGGGCGACCTGGCTGTCTAGGGGTAAGGTGTAAAGACTTCTGTGCTAGGGGTTCGGGACTCAATCATCGGTCCAGACACAGATCTATCCGATTGCCAAACCCTTCCTTCACCTCTGAAAAGGCATGTATTAATCACAACTTGTGAATATGAGGAATACCAGGCCTCCACCGTGGTTCGAATCCCACGTTAAACCAAGGTCCAGTTTCATAGATAGATTGCGGTATAAATGCAGCGCTAAACACAGGACGAATCCTACCTTAACTCTAAAAATGGGCCAGTTTCCATTCCATTCTGGTCTAGGTACAGTAGCCTAGTGGCTTCTTTGGTGCTGACTGAAAGCTCACAACTGACTTCTGACAGTCATCATTTAGGTATAGACCTACATTTTGACTGTCAGAAGTGACAGCTGCTAAACACATGTTTTTTCAGATCATCTGGTTTGGCGTAGGGATACATAATTTGGTCTGGTAGCTTTTAAAAGCTGTCGGTCAGCACCAAAGAAGCCATGGGGCTACTGTAGGTGTCGTCTTGTATTTAGTATAGCGCCGCACTTAGGCGTACAGTAGCCCCATGACTTCTTTAGTGCTGACTGACAGCTTTGAAAAGTTACCAGACCAAATTATGTATCCCTACGCCGAACCATATGATCTGCAAAAACATGTGTTTAGCAGCTGNAGTAGCCCCATGACTTCTTTAGTGCTGACTGACAGCTTTGAAAAGTTACCAGACCAAATTATGTATCCCTACGCCGAACCATATGATCTGCAAAAACATGTGTTTAGCAGCTGTCACTTCTGACAGTCAAAATTTAGGTATAAACCTAAATGTTGACTGTCAGAAGTCACAGCAGAGCAGGCGACAAATCTGATTTCTTTGCCGCGTGTCGTTTTTTAATCACATCTGGCAACCACTCTTTAACAGCCCTCGCGTCCCCTGTAGTTTTAGAGGATACTTCCGGTCGCCCAGCTTAGATTGGCAGACCAGTATACACTCCTACAGCACAACAAACCGGGCCACGTGGGCGGTTAATTTCATTCAAGGATCTTTCTCTTAGAGGGGGGGGGGGCAACCAAAAACCCTCCCTCCTTTTAAGATATCAGCGCGGGAAACTGGGATTCTTGTACAGATGTGTATGCGCTTTCCTTCCCATATTTCGTTGGCGGGTTTTTACTTTCTCGCTATCTTACGGGTAGAGTATTGTGGTCGTAAAAAAAATTGAACTAAATAGATGATGAATGTCAACGTTTCATAACCCCCCGAATCCGAAAGAATAGTTTTTGAATTTCCGTCGGTCTGTACCTCCAACTAGAGCCTAAACTATTTTACCGATCAGGCTAAAACTTGGTATCTAGGGTTGCCTCGAGGGGGTTTTTGGAATTGGATATCTAACCCTAAAATTAAAGGTAGTTTGCTGAAGGGCAAAAAGAGTCGATTTTCTCAAAATTGGCTTTACCGATTTTGAATAAATTTCATTTCTATTTATTTCTAACTAGTCTAAAAAAAATGGCTACTCTTAATATTACGACAAAATGACTTTAAGGGCTGCGGTCTGATGCGTAAATTATCTTTTTTTACAATATCTCCTAAACTATTTAAGATATGAGATTACTTATTACAAATATATAGGTCTATTTATAGTACAAAAATGTATTTGAAGCATATTTTTATAAATAAATAACTCTAGAGCTATAAGAAATTATATACATATATATATATATATATATTTTAACCTTTCGAACATTATTATTAGCACCGCGTCTTACTACCGGTTCGGGTTATACGCACGTTTGCTATGTGTAATGGTAGGGTAATTGTGAGACGAAAATGGAGGACCTACAGCTTAACGTGGAATCCGAACTACGGTGGAGGCCTGGCATTCCCCCACATTCATTAGTTGTGATTAATACACGTCTTGTCAGAGGTGAAGGAAGGGGTTTGGTAATCGGATAAATCTGTGCCAGGACCGAGGATTGAATCCCGGACCCCAGCACACATGTCCGACACCTTACCACTAGACCACCAGATCACCTCTTTCTTTTCGAACACACAAGGTAGTAGTATTGCGACCGTTAAAAAAATCTAACCTGAAATGTTGATGTATGTCGACGTCTCGTGACCCCCTGGACCCTAAAAAGTGGTATTTGCAATGCCGTTTGTCTGTGTGTCTGTTTAAACTTAAAAACTAAGAGTAGTTTTAATAAAGGGCGAAAAAAGAAAAAATCGCCGATTTTCTTAAAATCTGTTCTAACGATTTTGATTGAAATTCGCATCTAGGCATTGATTAAGATTATAAATAAACTGGCTATTTTTATTTTCCCGTGAAAATGATTTTAGGATGCTTTACAGAAGCATAAACTTCAGTATCTCCTCAGCTATTTGAGATAATAAATAACTTATCATTGCAAAATTGTAGTACTGTTAAAAATAAAAATCTAGTATATTAAACATGTTTTTATAAATCCAACAGTTTCTGAGATATTGGCAAATATAGTACCATTTTGTGAGCTTTAGTTGTAAGGAGATACTATTTAATTAAATTTTAATACAATAATTCTCCAATGCCATAAAGTGATTAAATGTATCAAAAAGTTTGTTGTTTTTCCTTAAACCCCTTAGGAGAAATGTTTGTACAGCAATGATCCATCTCCTAGACTCAATAGTCAATATTTACGTTTTAACTGGCCAAAATCTATGAGTAATTTAATAGCAATTCGTGTGGGGGAGCAACTTCTTAAACTAAAATAAATTATTTATCACCGGTAGAAAATTTACACGTCAGTCAGGTGAGACAACCCTAGATAACCGGTAGCCAAATTGTCCTAAAATTTAAAATTCCTTAACTCTAGCTTGAAAAATGGGGTTAGGGCTTTACATTTACCAAAAATAATACACAACTAATTTTCAGTGTAGTATAAACCTGAAACTAGGAAGAAAGGTAAATAAAACTACCTTGCCAAAAATATCAGTGTCTCAACATTGTAAATGAGACCTCAGGTAATATAAGGGGTATACAGATTTTTTTTAAGCATTTGGGTGTGACAGAATTTTTTTAAATTTGGCAAGCAGATATTGGTAACCCCCTAAATAGTCAAATACATCTTAAAATCTGAAATTTATATAACTGGGTGAAGAGGGTTGTTGTGGAGAAGAGGGAGAGGGGTGGGTGGGGGTGGAGGCTCAACATTTCCACAAGCATAAGGACCACTCCAAATAATAAAAAAGTGCGATTTTAATTTTAAAACGGAATTCTGGGAAATTGAGCTATAGTCGGAATAAACTTTTTGAGATTAGGTAGAGGGAAAACTCCAAATAACCAAATTTAGCGTTGAATTTGAAACTTCTCATAGTGAAAAGGAAAAAGGGATTGGGAGGGGTACTACATTTACAACACTGTTAGAAGCCACTATTTCTCAATGTGGTAGAAAACATTCAGCAGGCCAGTAAAGATACCACTCCAAATAATTATAAAAATCTGTAAATTTTTAAAAGTTTAAATGGGACTCCAGGAAATAAGGGAGGAAAGGGGCGTACAAAACTTTTAGGGACGATAGAAAATTTAAATTTGGAATGCAGGTAGAAGTAAAACTCCAGATAACCAAATAAATATTAACATTTGAGATTCTAAGTGGGAGTTAGAGAAATCGGGTAGAGAGGTAGTGAAATTTACAAAACTATAAGAATAAACTATACTTCACACAGTGTTAGACGATTGACATTTGTCAGGCGGGTAAAAGTACCATCACAAAAACTCTATAAAGTTATTAGTTCTTAAATTTTAAAATGGAGACGAAAGATCCCCTGAACATTTCCCAAGTCAATATTAAAAACAATTTTTGAGTAAGTAGAAAATTGTAACTATACATTTCTGTTAATGGACCTTCCCAGATATCCGAATGACGTCTGAACATTATGAAATTTTAAATAACTTAATGGAGACAATTTTTTGTATGTGGTTATGTTGAAATTTGATAGGCAATTAGACCATTTAAGATAACCAAATAGGTCTTAAAATTTCAAATTGAGAAGTGGGGTGATGAGGGGGAGTAGTATTTACTTAATTGCTCTATGGCATTAGGAACTCATAAAATTCATTGCCGCCCTTGCAAAAATACACCACCTATCTCTATCGTTCTATCGTGAGCTAATTCTATAGTTTCCCTCATTAGACCCTATCCCTAACTCGATCTAGTTATATCCAATCCACTTTATTACATCCTATATACAGGATATGTAACTCTTCATTATGTAACCGCAACACTCCAGTAGCCTCATCCTTTTGGACCAAATAGCTTCATAACCACCTTGTTTTAGAACAACTTTTGAGTTGTTTTCTTCAAGTTATCTACAGTAACCCCAAGGCTTCTTTGGTGCTGACTGACAATTCACAGCCGACTTCTGACAGTCAACATTTAGGTATATACCTAAATTTTTACTGGTAGAAGTGACAGCTGCTAAACACATGTTTGGCAGATCATATGGTTCGGCGTAGGGATACATGATTTGTTCTGGTAACTTTTCAAAGCTTTTAGCTGTCAGCTGTGAGCTGTCAAGTCAGCACCAAAGAAGCCATGGCGCTACTGTAAGTTAAGAGACGACGTTACACATTCATAGAGAGCATCCGGTAACATCGTTTTGTATATTTTGAGCTTTACATTCGTGGAAAGCCGGCAATATGTCAACTTACTGGCCGAGTAATAGCGTGCATTTACCGACTTATTGTTCTATATTCCATTCACCGTAGGAATTGACTTCAGAAAGGCCTTTTTCCCTACCATAAATCTACTATATAGTAGGATATTGGTAGGAAAAAAGACCTTTCAGAGAGTAATTCCTATCGTGAATGGAATAGTTTCCAAAATAACACCGTTAATTGTTAGTCAAAATAGACTGCTAAAAAAACTTTTGATTTAATTTGTTGGGATGATTTTTACTTTTCTCGCACCCCTAAGGTAGAGGTATTATTGTTATATAAAAAAAGGAAATTTTGATAAATATCGTTTTATGCGCCCTCCCCCTCGTTCCTCCAAACAAGAAGTGATGTTTGCGATGCTGCCTGTCTGCATTGATCCTAAACCATTTCATCGATCAGGCTGAAACTTGATATAAGGTTTTGATAGTGGTCCCCATTGAGGTTTTTGAAATGTCCAACCCTAGGGTAGTTTACTTAACGACGTTGCCTACTTGCCGAATTTAAAGGGATTTTATAAAGCGACTTGCATCTTAACTTATTGCATTACACATGAAATCTGTGACAGTTGCTACCCTCCCCCCCCTTTCCATGACTACCCTTCCCCTCTTTTGCAGATTAGCGTGGCTATGTCAGGAGGGTACAAATTCCACTCGCCACTCGGGAAGATCGACAGGTCAGCTTTTCAGTGATAGAGATTCGAATACGACCATTTCTCGTGCTGATGGCTAAGTGAGCTAAGGCACTAGACCAATGGTTTACAACCTGGGAGTCGCGACCCCATTCTGGGTCATGGCAATGTCGGGTTGCAGATTGCTTATTGAGATTATAGTTATGTTTACTTTTTAAAGTGATTATTACTATAGGAAGGTGCAAAATTAAAATACAGTAAAAACAGTTTAGCTACTAACTAGGTTTCTTTTGGTTACTTAACTCGGGCAGTTGCTTACTGACTTAGTTTGCTGTAGGAGTCTCGTGTTTAGGCGAGTGGCGCTATTATAGCTTTTAGCATACCCACTGGGCTCGTTGATTCACTTTTTAAACATCTTAGTTGCATTCATATAAATAATAGAGCATAATATTGTCTATAGGAATTAAATCAAACACGTGGGTTTTCGGCGCGTGGGGTCAGGATTCATATTATGACTGAGGGTACTGGAATGGGGTTTCCCCCTAAATAATTTTCCACTCTCCCTCTACGCAACTTCGGGTACACTTAATCTAAATTCAACCTTCCTTATCCCTAACATATTAGCGAAATTAGTACACATGTTTATAACTCAAACGGGTAGTCAGATGCGGTGCTAATGTACGGATAGCCCTGATTAGTAGGATTAAAGGAAAATTGTAATTTAAAAACCAGGATATTAATACCGGTAGGCCATCAAGGGGTCGCGGTGGTCTCAAAGACAAAAATTGATGTCAAACCCGGAAAAGGTTGGACACCGCTGAACTAAACTCGCATTTCACCCACAGATTAAGTTCGGATTATACAAGTGCATTGGGTATTTTCTTCTTCATACTCATCAAAATTTCAGTGATGGATGTTATCATTTATCAATATTTTATGGCTAGGAGATTTTAAAATGTGGCATTATCATCGTTGTAGATGTCAATTCTCGACAGTTAGCCAGGGTCAAACTAGTATTAGACATTGTGATGTATACCTTACTATTTATGCAAATTTTAATATGTCAAGCTACATTATATTTCGTGTGATGAATATTTATTAAAATACTTAAATATCAAAAATATATGTACAATACCTTTTTAAATTCATGGACCAATTAATAAATACCAATAGGTCATTTCTCTCTTAAATTGTAGTAGATGCTCTTATAGACACTCTTTCTATCTGTGGTTTCCCCGTTAACTCTATTTATCCCCCCCCCTCCCCGCCCCCTCCTAACTATTAGTTTCATTTATGTAACTCAAAAATTAACACAATTATTTATATGACATAAGCACCTATAATTTATTATACAACATTCACTGATGAATTTGGTGAAATCGGTATATACTAAAAAAACAACCTTTTAAACAACTCCCCCCCCCATTTTCAATTATGAAAATTAACATTGTCTCTCAGCTTCAAGTGTCTCCACATACATATAACGCCATAAGTATATTTCCAATAGTGTGCGAAACACAGTAACTTTATGGTGGTTATAATAACTGTGGTAACATCACCTGCAAAGTTTGAAATATAAAATATATCATATACAGGATTTGGAAAAAAATCAACGTTCATACTTAAAATGTTTATATGGAAACATGAAAAAGTTTTCTTGTAAGAAACTTTTATTTTGATTTTAAATGAGTTCCTATTTTATGTTTTATATGTTAAAGGATTAGTTCAGGTTTATTTGGGAAAAAAAAAATATATATATATATATATGGTGGCGTTTAAATTTGCAGTGTGTTCATATTGATTTGCACCGTACCCGGTTTCGAAGAGCGTGTCACTCTTAGACAGTTATGACGTTGGAACACTTAAAAAAGAGTTATGTCAGCTCTTATCATTCACATAATAATTAATAATACACTTCTTAGTTCGTACACAGTAGCCCCATGGCTTCTTTGGTGCTGACTGACAGCTCACAGCCGACTTCTGACAGTCAACATTTAGGTATATACAGAAATTTTTACTGTCATAAGTGACAGCTGCTAAACATATGCCTTTGCAGATCATCTGGTTCCGCGTAGAGATACGTAATTTGGTCTGGTAACTTTTTAAAGCTGTCGGTCAGCACCAAAGAAGCCATGGGGCTACTGTAGTTAAATAGACTGGATTGTGTTGCGATTGCCGAGACAATATTAAATGTCTCAAAGTATATTTTATGTGCACCCCAAAAATACCAACCATTTATTTACTTTAGACTGAATAATCCCGCTACCCTAACCAGGCGGTCGATTGGTCTAAGGATTATTACACTCATACTGTCACCGTTAGTAATAATCAGGTTGGGGCTGGAATCACCTAGCATAAATACCACAGTTGGTAGTGCTTGTTTCAACCAGGCTAGGTGTCCTGAGTTCCATTCCCGATATGCTCATAGATGTATTATGGATGTCGAATGGAGATTGAATGTTCTAAATAGTGCGCTGAAAAGACTGACTGGAAAATATTTTGTATTAAAATAACACGTGAAACATACCGATATTGTGCATTATATCTAAATATAAAGAAAAGGAGCAACTAAAATNTTATTTGAGTATTTATGGAAGAATAGAGTACAGCTGATTACGATACACAAATGTGTAATAGTCTACTTTTACGAATTTCAAATAATTACTTAAACTCGTTTAAATAATTTGATTGAATTAACATATTGATTTGGCTGCCCTCTACTTAAGTGTGTCAAAGCTTTTACGTTATTAAACGTTCAGAAGGTTATAAGGTTCCTGGGCTCGATTCCCACGTCCAGGCGTCATTTTTCTAAATTGACGAATCTCATTATAGTATAGCAGAGAATATCCGGAAAGTCTAGGATTTTTTTGATGTAGGAGAATTTAAATGACTTATTCTGCACCCATTAAAAAATATGTTTCGATATTGCTTAGGTTTGGCAGTCTTCATAAGATAGTTGTACACAGTGTTTGTTATAAAACACATTTAAACAGGGGTACAAATAACACCTAAAATGGAAAAATAACTTTTTTAGTAGCTGTTAGCATGGTTTTAGAAAATGAACTTAATAGACCAACAAATTGCCATTCATCAAGACAAACGGGAAAAAGCCAGAATTTTATTGATAAGCCAAACCTTTGTGGTTATAATTATTTCCGAACATAATTATGACAACGCCTTCTAGTCTCGGATCAGTGATTGCATGGGATCATCACTCTTGAAATTGGATATCCGGTGAAAAGGAATTTTGGGGTTCCCTGTCGGGCGCACTGAAGGTGGATTTTACAGAATTTTCTTCCACACTTCCTAGCCGCAAATACAGATACATTTCTGCTAAATTTTACCTCTCCATCACTAACCCAGTATTGAAATAGCCCGAACATAAGACGTGATACAAATACATATTTTCAATCAATTCCTTCTTCACACGCCGCCACGTCCCATTCTTAAATTGTCCCTCCGAAACGGATGTCACGAACCAAACAAAGCTGCTGCTGACTATGAATCGTCACCATGAAACAACCTTGAGGTGGCAAACCCTTTACACCACATCTTACCACCCTTAACTCGTCTTTCCACCCTTTATGGCCTACCAACCATCCAGGCTTGACCGGTTCGCTCTGCAAAGTAGGGAATCATTTAAAAAAAATCATTAAAACTTGCTTGGATACGAACTCTGAACTTCCCGCCATCAAGCCAGATGAACTTTATGTCTAGACCATCCAATATTTTTTTTAAAAATGTTCTTCAAACATTTTTATAAATATTTGAGTGGTTTTTTTAGTCATGGAAATGATGATTTTTAGACAGGAGAAATTTATTTTCTAAATTGTGGTCATGTTGTCTTGAGTAAAGAGGTTGAAAACACTATCTATGGGTACTCCCCCCGTTTCCACAAAAGCAACGCTCGCCAAGCGAAGGTAGCAGTCGGTGTAGCCGGTAAGTCCGAGCGAGCTGTATACATATTATAATGCACGGTGGAACTAGTTAGCGGGGCCCGCCTGTCCGCCCGCCCTTCACGGCCTCGCTAACCTCACCTTGGCGCGGGCTTTCAACTCTCTGTGGGGCAGTGCGCTCGCTCTGCACTCGTCAAGGTAATCCACGAGACAAACATCACCTCGCTCAACTACCGACATCCCTTTGTTCTTCATTAATGGAGGGAAAAAATAAACAATTACCTGCATGTTTAATAATGTGAGTTGGTTTTGAGACGCGATATCGTATAAACACATTCCCACTTTTTCTTTTGTCCAAATAAATCAAATATTGCTCCAATATAAAGTTTTAATTTTCTACACACGTTGGCCAAAACAGATCTTAAATATAGGTCAAGGGTGTCCTGGGATTTAATGACCCATCTTTTTCATTAATTTAAAAAGTTCGTTATCTAATGTCTAGGTTCATTACAGATATTCAACAACTGTTGATATCAACATGTGAAGAAAAACTCTTTGTTAGTGCTGAAGCATTATTTTGGCCCAAAAGAGTTTCTCTATAAAAACTGCAAAAACCCGGGCCTTATCTCTCGTCCCCTACATCACCTCACCACCTTAGGCCCCGCCACTGTTATCTCACGAGCCTGTGGCTCAACGCCTCGTTTAGGTAGCCCAGATGTTGCGCCTGGTTTAAATGTCGACAAGAGTATGTGTTTACTGAAATGAACACAACTATTCTCTCTGGCCTTATATATAGACTCACTTTGCTCGTTGGGCGCTACGCCCCAAACCCTCAGTGGGTTTCTTTGCAAGTGAATGTAAACTAATGTAATTCCTGAGCAGTTAAAGGTATACAATTAATATAATAATTATGCTAGCTGTAATGTTTCCACTTCTAATATTCCTGTTATCGTCTCAATCTTATGATTTGTTTGCCGGGTTTTTCCATTTCTGCCTATCTTGAACCAACTCTTTTACAATCTTTATAAAATATTATCGTCTATTATTGTCCTGGTGAAAAGTTTAAGCATCATTGCTGAGTACAGAGGATGGGTTTTAAGGACATGTGAGCTATTTTATTGCTGAAAGACGATCAGGCATCTTATAATATTCATAATGTTTAAATGTTGTTGGGACCATGTAAGGGACGCGAGAAAACGGAAGTGTTTATGCAGTTCTTATAGCAAAACATGTTTTCTCTCAAAATAGAATATTGCTCCATTAGAAACATAGAGCTTTTCTTTACATGTTGAAATCAACAGTTTTTTAATATCTGTCAAGGGTGCCTTAGAATTTAATGACAAACTTTTACTCTTAATTTAAAAAATGTTTGTTATATAATGTCGCAAGGCTCACGGCAGATACTCATAGCTGTTGATATCACCATGCGAAGAAAATTAAACTCTGTTACTATTGGAGCAATATTTTATTGATTTTGTCCAAAAAGGTGTTGCTCGCGTTCCCTACATCCCTACCTTAAACAATCTAAATATGAACGTCCACACTTATGTCTACACATAATGTGCACCTCTTGCACTCACCCAATATACACCTTGACCTTCCACCTTTCTCTCTACACATAATGTGCACCTCTTGCAAAGAAAGTATCTGAAGTCTCCCTCAAAGTCCCTTGCACTTTCACCCTGATGTTTACTTGCACTAAATGTGCACCCACCCTCGCATGTGCCAGCTGAAGAAAGTATCTGAAGTCTCCCAAGTCCCCTGCACTTTCACCTTGATGTTTACCTGCACTAAATGTGCACCCACCCTCGCATGTGCCAGCTGAAGGAAGTATGAAGTCTCCCTCCAAGTCCCTCATTCAAGATAGTAAAGAGACGCGTAGTGGAGTTGTAAGTGTGCATTCGGGTGTCTGCCACTACCGCCGTAACCTCGTAAAAGCGCGTGCTACAGACAGACAGGCAAGCGTCTAGCAGGACGGAAATAGATGAGCTGCATGGTGCCTCCTGCCTGCCCTCCTCCGCTGGCTGGTGGAGCTCGCATGTTCTGGCCTCGACATTCCCGCCACCGGCGACTGCTTGTCATTCCGCCACGGACACTTTTTATTGCCTTCATCCTCTTGTGTGTCCCTTTTGGCAAAATGAGGAACGGTGGTCTTCGCCAGTTCACGCTGACATGGTCTAGGGCGTACCTCTCGCAATAGACTAGAAGATAGGGGTTAAAATCCCGATCGGGAGTACTGGCTGGTGGCTATTACTAAATGGGTTTCCACTCTCTCTCCACGAAAATGTAGGTTCGCTTACTTTAAATTCAACCGTTCTCATTAACGCATAATCGAAGTTAAAATGAGTACAACCAGAAATGGTAAATACGTGATGCTTAGAAAATAATCGCCCTGACTGGACGACAACGGTTCTTTCAAAGGACCCCCGGTTTTATTCTTGGTCGGTGCTTTTATTGTTGATAGGATTTTTACTTCATGCTTAACATTTTTGACCGGAGGAACTGGTATGTACGTTGGCCTAGGCCTATTAGTTTCTGTTTATAGTTAAGCTTGTGTCATTTCCTGATATAATTTAGTGTTAACAAAAGTTTTGAAAGTCTAAACTATCTTACCTTGGGAAAAACAGACGGATTGCTAGCTAGCACGTTTCATTTAATACACGGTGTACAGACTTAACACAAGGGTTGGGTTAGCGCGGAGGGATCCATAAACTAGTATTAAGGTGCGGCAAAAGGGAGCACAAGTATTTTTACGTTTTTTAATAAAATTGTCATTTTTTGGCCAAAATCAAATTTTACTCTAGTAGCGAGGGAACATCGAGTTTTAGTTTTTTGCACATGCTGATATCATCAGATCTTAAATATCTGTCAAAGGTTTACTGGAATTTTGTCAAAACTTTTTTTCTTTATTTAAAAAGTTTTAACAAAATTCTCGGACATACTATTGACAGATATTCAAGATCTGATATCAGCATGTGTAGAAAACTAAACTCAATGTTGCTACTGGAGAAATGTTTGATTTATTTTGTCCAAAAAGAAATACTGTAAAATTACTTGTCCCTTCTGCCGCACATTAACAGTTCGGAATCGAACCAAGGAGGGGCTGCGAAAACAAGCAGGTTTTTTAATATAAGACTCATCTAATGTTTTCCTCCCAGTTCAAGGTTTCCTGTCTTCCCAACTTCCTTTGTTTACTCACGCATTATTACCAGCGTGAAGGATGCGAGCTAGCTCGCTCATTATTATGGCTGCCCCGTACTGCCCACTTCCGGCCTTCCGAGACGGACCCCTCTTCCTCGCACTCCGCCTTCTCTCTTCACTTCTGTTACCGTACTGGATTCAAGCAAGACACAATACCGTGGTTACGGGAAGTATCAAAACCAGAAGCAACACTTGTGTGCGTGGACGGCTCGAGAAAATCCATTTATGGGCAAGTGGGTTTGTACCCGTTCCTGCGTTGATGTGACATGTACTGCACGGGGCAGCTGATTTAGTACCCACCGCTCCAAGGCGGCCCCCTGTACTATGACGTACCCACCGATCCAAGGCCTCCCTCCACTACGACGTACCCACCGCTCCAGGGCCTCCCCCTACGACGTACCCACCGATCCAGGGCCTCCCCCACTACGACGTACCCACCGATCCAGGGCCTCCACCCACTGCGACGTACCCACCGATCCAGGGCCTCGCCCCCTACGACGTACCCACTGATCCAAGGCCTCGCCCCCTACGACGTACCCACTGATCCAAGGCCTCGCCCCCTACGACGTACCCACTGATCCAAGGCCTCGCCCCCTACGACGTACCCACTGATCCAAGGCCTCGCCCCCTACGACGTACCCACTGATCCAAGGCCTCGCCCCCTACGACGTACCCACTGATCCAAGGCCTCGCCCCCTACGACGTACCCACTGATCCAAGGCCTCGCCCCCTACGACGTACCCACTGATCCAAGGCCTCGCCCCCTACGACGTACCCACTGATCCAAGGCCTCGCCCCCTACGACGTACCCACTGATCCAAGGCCTCGCCCCCTACGACGTACCCACTGATCCAAGGCCTCGCCCCCTACGACGTACCCACTGATCCAAGGCCTCGCCCCCTACGACGTACCCACTGATCCAAGGCCTCGCCCCCTACGACGTACCCACTGATCCAAGGCCTCGCCCCCTACGACGTACCCACTGATCCAAGGCCTCGCCCCCTACGACGTACCC
>CABFVX010001030.1:74285-98321 GCA_902151425.1 Timema shepardi | reverse complement strand
ACTAGCCGTGTAGCTCTCTCGGTCTGGTTTGTCATACTACTAGCCGTGTAGCTCTCTCGGTCTGGTTTGTCTCACCACTAGCCGTGTAGCTCTCTCGGTCTGGTTTGTCATACTACTAGCCGTGTAGCTCTCTCGGTCTGGTTTGTCTCACCACTAGCCGTGTAGCTCTCTCGGTCTGGTTTGTCATACTACTAGCCGTGTAGCTCTCTCGGTCTGGTTTGTCTCACCACTAGCCGTGTAGCTCTCTCGGTCTGGTTTGTCATACTACTAGCCGTGTAGCTCTCTCGGTCTGGTTTGTCTCACCACTAGCCGTGTAGCTCTCTCGGTCTGGTTTGTCATACTACTAGCCGTGTAGCTCTCTCGGTCTGGTTTGTCTCACCACTAGCCGTGTAGCTCTCTCGGTCTGGTTTGTCATACTACTAGCCGTGTAGCTCTCTCGGTCTGGTTTGTCTCACCACTAGCCGTGTAGCTCTCTCGGTCTGGTTTGTCATACTACTAGCCGTGTAGCTCTCTCGGTCTGGTTTGTCATACTACTAGCCGTGTAGCTCTCTCGGTCTGGTTTGTCTCACCACTAGCCGTGTAGCTCTCTCGGTCTGGTTTGTCATACTACTAGCCGTGTAGCTCTCTCGGTCTGGTTTGTCACACCACTAGCCGTGTAGCTCTCTCGGTCTGGTTTGTCACACTTACACTTGTCCGCGACCGCCGCTAGTCTGTATAGAATCCCATTAGTGCACGATGTCTATTTGAATACCATTGCGAGGGTCCACACCAAGACCCACCTCGAACCCTGGGTTTGTGTGTGGAAAATAATTGACTGTGTGCTCAGGATGGGACGGAGCCGTCAGTTGAACTTGGGTCCTCGTCCACCCTATTCAGAGAGAGATCGATCCAGCCGGAGCTCAGGGCCGCATCTGGCGCAGTCTCCCCCACCCCCCATTTCCTGCTCCCTCCCCCCCCTCAAACAGGCAGGGGGAGCTTCTCCTGGGTGTGGTGATACCGCCGGGTCTGTGTGTAGACTATTCATCCTGTCCCTTGCTCGCCCACCCCAGTGAAACATAACAGAACGCTTTTATTACTATAAGGAAGATTTTAACATCCATCTAACGGTAAGGTATGAGCAGTTTAGGAGGAAATAAAAATAAAGTGGCCACAATTTTGGGAAATATTGAAATTTCGGAGGATTTTAAACTGAGGGGGAAAAAAAGGGGGTTGGGGGTGGTATTTCGGTGATCGCATGGTCTAAGGCAGGTTTGTCAAACTCGTTTGATCATAAGGGCTAAATTGAATATACCGATGTGGCCGAAATTCATAAAATTCTACATTGTCAAAATATTCTCAATTTTAAAATCATATTTATTTAAAACAGTCATGAAAAACCTTGAATCTGGAATTTCAAAACATGTCTTTCAGACATGTATGTATCATGGAATTTATCAATTTTTTCAATCTTTACCTGGATTCCTTAGTTTGTCCTGTAAATTCTTGTCCCTCCCCCATTTTTTTAAAAACAAATAATCCCTTTTTTAACAGGCCAGTAAATTATTAATGTAAAAATTAGTTAACCTTTATTTAAATTTTTAACTAAGAAATAAAAGTAATTAAAACATATATTATTTGCAAGTGATTTATTTTATTTATTTGTATTATTTAACATGCACTTATTTAGACTTATACCTGCACACGACTTATAAACTATAACTTAGATTTTGAACAGACACAACATCCAGCCCCCGGGCGTTAATTCATAAGTGCTAAAGGGAAAGCCCACATTTCAACAATGATTATTTGGAAGTGAGTTTTATATTTAAATTATTTAAATAACTAGTTAGTCGTGGAAAAGTAATAAATGGCGTGGAAAGGTGCAGGTGTATGGGAGAAGGGCGCCTGTATTAAATATATATATATTTGAATTTAAAAAAAAAATGCTGTTTACCAAGAATACTCTACACTTGTTCTGGAGGAATTGTAGAAAATTCTTGAAAAAGTTCTGTTTTTTTAATGTTATTGTGTAGACACCCTGATAAAACTGTCCTTTCTTTTTTTTTTTAACAAAAAAAAATTGAAACATTTGGTTTGTGGCAAATGTATTTGTTCGGCTTTTGAACTTTCATAATTAATTAACATTACGTATCCGTTTAAGTACAGTAGCCCTATGACTTCTTTGGTGCTGACTGACAGCTCACAGCTGACTTCTGACAGTCAACATTTAGGTATATACCTACATTTTGACCGTCAGAAGTGACAGCTGCTAAACACATGTTTTTACAGATCATTTGGTCCGGCGTAAGTATACATAATTTGGTCTGGTAACGTTTCAAAGCTGTCAGTCAGCACCAAAGAAGCCATGGGGCTACTGTATCGCTCTCTCGAAACCAACTGTTTACATATTAATGCTGCATATTCATTGCGCAAATTGAATATCTTTTTTAAGATCAATCGCTGGTGAGTAAAGAGTAAAGATTTGTTTTATTATTATTTTATTACCGCGTCTTACTACCCATTCGGGTTAAACGCACTTATAATAACCCTATCATTACACTAACGTAAGATGAAATGGAGGACCTACAATTTAACGTGGGATCCGAACCACTGTGGAGCCTACCTTGTTAGATTTACACAAATAATTAAGTCTCCAAATGCCAAATATCAAAAATTAACTATGTACTTCTATAATTACAATAAAATAAATAATATGGCATCGTTTGTCGGTTCATCAAAAGGTCCGCGGGTCGAATTGTCAACCATCCTATTCATGGCATAATCGTAAATTATAAAATCTTAGAAATAGGTAGATATTTTAGTACATTTTGAATGAAGATTTGTTTGGCGAAATATGGGAAAACCATTGTGAAAGACAGCCTCCCGGTGCACTCGGCGGTGGTTCGTGACGCCACCTTTTCTAGGAAGACCACAATTTCAGCCACAAACAATTTATATGAGCATTTTTTAAATGTATTTTATTATCTAGTATTTCTATGAACGAGAGAGAAAGGGCCTACCGATTTTGCCGAGAGAGGTATTTTCACATATCTTTCGGGTTTCTTTTACATGCCACAATCGATATGGGACCGACGGCTTTACTTTCCATCCTAAGAAAGTTGTGCTATGGATTTTTATCGCCCAGGAACTGTTAGCTCTTAACAAGTGATTTGGTTTAATAATTTTAAATAAGTAACCTATATTTTTTTTAAAGTTGGCATGTTGTCTTGACTGGCGTCTTACAAAAACCACGTGGGGAATTTATAAGAGCGATTTCAACTTTGAATCTAAGGAGAAATGTTAAGACTAGTTAACGTTAATAATTATGTAGTGTTATTTTTGTTATGAACCTAACGTTTTTTTGAAGGGAGGGAGTGAGGTCTACAGGTAACAAAAACTCTTAGTATTAGGTAATTATATAAATTAAAAGGGAAGATTTGTGTGGATATTAATTATTGAAATATAACCGGAGGAGTCTTAGAATGGATCCTGTGACTAACTTTCCCTATACTCGTTACCATTCGACATCTCGTTGGGGGGCGGGTTACTCATGGTTTCTTCCTATGGCGAACTAATGCATTGGGCACACTCCTGTCTAGGGTAGATGATTGTTCGAATGTTTGTAGTCTGGAATCGGCGAATTAAAAAAAATGCCTGTATTTTTACACGTTAACTGTATCTAAATCTGTTTTCATTGTAGTGACGTCCGTTTGCGGTGTGTGTGACTGTATTTACATCTGTTGTCACCGTAGTGATGTTCGTTTGCTGTGTGTGTTGCAGGATGCAAGATCAAGGCTTTGCGCGCAAAGACAAACACCTACATCAAGACTCCAGTCCGTGGCGAAGAACCCGTGTTCGTCGTCACTGGCCGCAAGGAAGATGTGGCCAAGGCCAAGAGAGAGATCCTTTCGGCCGCCGAACACTTCTCGCAGATCCGAGCCTCGCGCAAGAACAATATGGCGGCTGGAGGGTTGGGCGCGGTTACGGGGAACCCCCCTGTGACCTCCGGCCAACGTCCCCGGCCACGTGACAATCCAGGTTAGGGTGCCCTACCGCGTCGTAGGGCTTGTGGTGGGACCTAAAGGCGCCACCATAAAGCGTATCCAGCAGCAGACTCACACCTACATCGTGACCCCATCGCGTGACAAGGAACCGGTGTTTGAGGTGACTGGCATGCCGGAGAGCGTGGAGGCAGCCCGCCGAGAGATAGAGGCGCACATTGCTGTCAGGACGGGTGTGGCGGCCCTGCCGGGAACCACAGGAGGAGGTGTCGGTTTCGTGGGGACCAGCATGCTTGACGACTCCCCCGAGCTGTTGGCGTCCCTCTACAAGACCGGCCTGGGAACACTCTTCAGTCTGCTGGACACGACGGCCAATTCCGCGAGCACCGCCACTTCTGGTAGTTCCGACCTAGGCGGCGCTCCCAACGGTCTCACTTCCTATCCCACGGCAGCATCTTCGAGTTCCGGGGCCTTCTCTTCGGGATCCAGCAGTTCCTCGTCTAGCCTATCTGGTTCGGGACAAAGTGGGCGCCTGGGAGACCTCGTGTCTATCTGGTCTGGCAGCAGCCTCGACCGTGACGAGGGCCTCGGAGACTCCCCCTCTTTTGACACGGGGACCGTGACTTCCAGCATCTGGTCGTTCCCCAGCGCCCCCGGCACAGGAGTTACCACCAGACCGTCTCCCACTGCCTCAGTGTCTCCTACAGACTCGCTGACAAGCCTGGGCAGCATGGTTCTGGGTACGGGTGGACTGACCGGTGTCGGCGGACGTCGAGATTGTCTCGTGTGTGGCGAGCGAGAGGTGGATGCCGCTCTTGTGCCGTGTGGTCACAACCTGTTCTGCCTAGACTGTGCCACCAGGATGTGTGACAACCCGTCTTCTTCCAGCTGCCCCGTTTGCAACCTTCCTGTGGCGCAGGCCATCCGCATCTTCTCGTAAACCAAGCGCCAGAATGTACTCACACTTAGATAAACATGTTTTATACAACGAAAATTATTATAAATTATTTAAATAGATGTAATATATTTTATGTTAAAAAACCAATACTTTGTTTTCTTTAAGTGTTTAAGTTTTTTTAAAAGATAGTGTATTGATGTACATTTTTCCACATATTACTTATTTAATAATTTTAGTACATTCTGTGAAGAGTGTGTGTACATTATTACACCATTACCAATTTTTCTCTTGTTGTGGTATGACTGAACATGCCACAGCATGGAGAAGAAAATTTCTCAAATAAACAAAGTAACAATATATATTAATATTTCCTGATCACACATTTTAAGAGTATTATATAAATATTTTAACGAGATTTAGAATTTTGTATCACATGTATGTGTGTATTGTGTATTGTAGATCAAAAAAGAGAGGAAAATCTAAAAAAAAAAACTTTAACTAAATACACAATTTGACTAGGAAAACCTCTTTGAGGTTTTCTCTTTATTTTGCTTGTGTAGTTTTTTTCGTATGTGGGAATTCCAATCCAGTATGTAGGTTATTCTCATTATTTAGGTGGTAACAAAGTAATATAATAATAAAGTACTATACTATATGAAAATATCGGCTCCTATTCAGGCAGGGCTCAAAGCACCATTAGCTCTGGCTGTGATTTAAGAAACTGCCATCATCGATGTGATTGACGTCACATTCTCCATTTTTAAACAAAAACCTACACAGTATCCAAAGTTTTGGGGGAGGGTAACTTAGTTATTATTCATATTACTACTATTATTATTGATCTTGTGTATAGTATTTATGACCTTTACAAAATCTGTTGTTGTGTAGCCAAAAGAGAGAAAAAAAGTATAATATTTTGTCCTTGATATTGTTGATGAGAACTACACATATCCTGTTGACTCTGTTGTTATTGTATTAATTCTGTTTTTTCATGTGATATAGCCATAAGTTAAAATGAAAAAAAAATGTTATTTAAGAAAATTATTTATATAAATAACTTAATACCAAGTCTAATTTATTTTTTTAAATTTATGTTACTCTTCCCACAATATCTAATAAATTTTAGTTTGAAATGTTATTTTTGTGAGACACATTTAATTTTTTTTTTTAGATTGTGGTATGTGAAAGATACTCATTTATCTCGAATACATACATGTAATATAGAATCTTTACTAACCACCAGTCTTTGAATTAAGCATGTGCTCAATAATTTTTTTTAAACCTTAACGGGCTCCTGTTATACATTGTACTTTTATTTTTGTAAACATCTTGTGGGTTTTCTTGAAGTATATTATTGCTTTAAATTTTTTATTGTTGGTTAAAAAGTATTTATTTTTCTATTGAAGTAATTTAATGTGTAAGTAAAGTAAAATTGCCACACGATTTTGTTCCCTGCCTGAGTTAGGAGCTTTGTGCCTCTGTAAAGGTTCAGTATTTGTTTTTTACTATTAATGTTTAAAATATAAAAGAGTTGTATATTATTTTTCGTATATAAATGTAGCTGTAAACAAGTGTTTCAAGTAAACAGAGAATTTATCATATGAATCGATCAAGGTTCATGTGGTTAGGTAAATGTAAAAGTTATTTATTTAATTTTTTTGTTTTTAAGTGTATAACTTGAAAGTATTTTTTATTTTTTTACATTTTTCATGATAATAGTAACAAATTATGTATAAAAAATAGGGGTTGATAATAAATTATGACAAAATGGTTATTTAATGAGTGTAATATTGATACTAAAATATAAATTAATAATTGGATTTTACCTTAAGTATTTTTTAACTAAATCTAACTTTTGGCTTTTTAACTCAAATGTAAAAATTCTATTGATGAAACAAATAATTCACATAATTTATGATCACCGCCAAAAAATACATGCTTAGCATAATGACACGTTTTTGCATTTTTCTAGTAAATTTTTAACTCTTATAGGAACAATTGCAAGTGTATACCGTGGCAAATTCTTAACCCTATTTTGAGTTTGCACAGTTATTTATAAGAAATAATTAAAGATCAGATTTGTAGTTTAGTGTTTTTTCTATTTTATTATGGTCCTATATATATTATTATACTATATATTATATATGATGTAGATAGTGTGACACACGGAAGAAGTTATTTTTTATGTTACGTCTGCTCAAAAAGAAAAGTTGGCTAGGTTTGGAGTACAACTTCTAGTTGTGGATTAGGTGTCATATGTTGAAGGAAACAGCATTGGTAGATAGTTTGTCTTCCTGGAGAAAAATAACTCCAAACTGCACTTAATGTAACACTTTATTTGTATAGTTTTTTTCCTTGATTTTCCTAGGTGTTACCTCCTTTATATGTATTCACACTAGCAAAAAAGAAAAAGAAAAAAAAGAAACATGTTTTAGTATTGATTAGTATATGCATGATTTAATGATATTTTTTATTTTACATCTCTTTAACTGTAGCTGTTAACCAATCAATTATTTATTGACAAGTAAAGTTTGATAGTGTTAGAGATTAATGCGAAAAAAAAGTTTGGGAAATAATTTTTCGCTATCAAAATGTTTAAAAAATAAGACAACCAAAATGCAATAATGATTTTGAGCACCGCTGCAAGGAGAGGCAAATTGATATATTCAGAGTTATGAAGTTAAGAAAATTAAACCAAACTAGATTATCGGAAGTATTTAATTTTTCATTTATCATGTATAAAATGTAGGTTTAGTCTGTTTTTGTTGATGGCTTATCTCTACGGGCAAAGAAGGATCCTGCGATTGTTTTGCGGGTCCTGGTAGTTGAGAAGTTTGAAGCATGTAATGGCAACTAGCTTTCGACTGAAGTATGTGTTGTGTCACCAGTAGCATTGTTATCATTCTTAATATGTAACAAAAGGTCCAGGCCTAATTATATATTGTAATATATTTGAAAGAGTGTTACACAGTAGTGTGTTTCCATCTATGTGAAATAACACAAAATATAACAATTTATCTATAATGAAAAATTATATAAAAATACTAAAGTTTAAATGTTTGATTTTTTTTGTTGGCTCGTTAAAAAGATTGAAAGTGACCAAACTGCGGCAAATTCAGAAAATATGTAAACAGAATAATAATATTAAAAATACAACTAAATGCACGCTAAAAGAAATGTGGGAGGGGCTTATTTTTCTCATGTTGTGGCCTCTTTGCCAAGTCACCTATGTCTTGAATCACATTTTGCCTTGTCAAGATATTTAAAAAAAAAATGAACATAATGAATAGCTTAAAAAAAGTGCATCCAACTTTATCACTGTACTCGTGAAAGCAATAATGTAGTGTATGTTACAAAGTTGGTAGCCCTGAGATTGCAGCAGCCTGGTCTTTTCGCATTTTGTAGTAAGAACACAGAAATATATGAACCTGCTCAGCATTAATAATATATTATAAATATAAACAAATACTTCTATTTCATATGTTGGTTGTATATGTGGGTGTGTGTAGATTGACATTTAAGTATATATGTAGTTTTAGGTCTTGTGTTTTTAAAGAAATATTCTGGACTAGACATGTATTGTTTTAACTTTACAAATACGCCAAATATTCATTGCACATTTAGCTCTTGCAAGCAAATTTTAAAGAATTTCCATTTTAATAATGTTATTTAATACTTAAGAAGAGATTCTAAAAAAAAAAGACCTCACGGTGAATTAACAAAGTTAGTTGACAATACTTATTTTGGTCATAAATTTTGAATGCGCACAATGTTTAGGTAAATTGTTGGTTTTCCATTTATATATCAGTGATTATATTTTCACTCCTCAACTTGTTTTAAAATGGTACATAATATTAATATTTATTGAAAGTATTAAGAGAATATATCAATCACACTTTTTATTGATTAATTTTTGACTCATTAATTGCTAATCTAGGCTTTCACTTTGCAGTTATTTCGGGAAGTATTATTTTGAAAGTTTCCCACAAGGATGTATTCAAAATTAAACACTTAACAGTTATTCCAAAAACATTGCCACCACATAGGTGAATATAAAATGGTGTTTGAAGTTGAAGTCTTGCTTGATCTTGAAATGTTACTACGTAGATAAGAAATATACTTATTTACTGGAATTTTTTTAATGTAATCACTAAACTATATTTGGGATTTCTTCATGTTATTACTAGCTAGTCACTTATCCTCCCTATATTCACAGATATTTTTTTTTCACAAAACTCAGATATTAAGTTTTTTAATCTTCATGGGGGCCTACATGTTAAAGATTTAAAGTAAACTCATTTTGAATATTTTATATTTGGGGTCAGGGGGACAAAACTAGGCACTACTTGTAAAGACATAAATCTAAAAAGGTTGACAATTCTCAAATTTTTTTTTACCTTTTAGAACCATAATTGAACGAGGAACACAATTTAATCACCTCTGAGGGAACCAATGGTATTACGGGGAGAAGATTTATCTCCCCTCGTTGTTAGCTTTTGCCAAATACACTTGTGAAGGTGGCACGATGGGTTAAGAAAGAACTTTAGTAGGGCCCCTATATTTGCTGGTAATACGTTTATAGATCAATCGCGAATAATACCAAACTAGTATATAATGTGATATTCATGTAACATACATAAATTGGTTAAAGTTTAATTGATAAATTAATTGCAATAAGACATTACCAACATTAAATAAAGTAATGTGTACTGTACACTAAGCGTGCTTACTTATTCTCCATTCTTTTTAAGACTATCACACGATAAGTCAAGTGATGTATGAACATATTAGGCACATTTGTACTGCTAGTAGTACGCCCGGTTTTTGCTTAACACCTTTGAAACTTGAAAACAATTTTTTAATTAAATATTGATAAAATTGGGCAGTGGTAAACTGCAGATATAGAGGCCCTATTGTACTGGCAAACCTCGAATCATGGCTTGATTTGTCTTATATAAAAGGGGAAGATTGGCCACTCAAAACCAAGAGAATGAGAACATTTTTCAATAGTAACGTAGAGCTCCCTTAAGAGATGATGGTGTTTATTGGCAACTCACATAAATTCATTGATGTATTAAAATAATGTACTTCTCTAAATTAGGGCAGTTTTTAATAGTCCTTGTGATTTAATAAATATTACTACATTAAATTCTTACAAAATTAAATAAATATTACTAATACTGTCATAGTAAAAAATATAATATATTTCTATTTCAAAGAATTGAGCTAAAAGCTTGAACTATATAAATAGCTGCAATTTTTCTGGATTTATTTGACTAATTTCCATTGTATATTTTAACTGTGCATTTGACTTTTAATTCTAAATGCCGATTTCTTATTCACTGATCACTTTATGTGTTAAAATTATCAAGTCTAGTTTTCCAAAACAAAACACAAGATCACTAGTAGTTATGCCATGATTTTTGTATTATATTTGCTGCCTTACATAAAGGTCAGGAAATTATAAGACCTTTTTGCTGTTGGCTTGTATCAGGAAACTAAACCGAAGATGTGTGAAAGAAAGAAAATAAATATTATAAAACTCCAATTTCTTATCGCAATGAGTCTGAACAAACAATATGAGGTGTGCCAATTTGAATATGCAAATCTTGTACTTTTTTATATTGTATTTTTGCTTTCTTTTGGAAGAGTTTCTTTTTTTTTATTTATAATTATTGCAGATAAGTGAATTTTGTTGGGACCTATTTTTTTTAGGTGCAACTTTCAACCACACGCTTGAGGCAATTGTATGTGGAATTTTCTTAATAGGTCTCACCATTTTTAATTGACAAACCATTAAAATTTTAATGTCAAGGATAAGAAAAAAAAAGTCTTGATTTTTCCATAGCGGACCTAAATTTGGTTAAATCTTTAGCCAATATTTCACAAACTATTCCATTTTAGTGACCTGTGTAAATTAGTTTTAATCTAATCTATACATTTAAGTGTTAAGGGTCAGGATTACTTTAACACATCCTGCAACCAACATGTAAAATTGTAATTGTTAATACACTAAGAGAAACGAGCTCATTTTTTTTTTCTTAAATCTCAAATTCCAATATTTTCTCAACTTAAATTATATTAAATAAACAGACAAGTCTGGTTTTATGCCAATGCTTTGGTTTCAAGTTGCATCTCTTTATATTCTTGTGTTATACTATAGTGGGTGTAATTGGTGAGGTTCGCTTGATACCATCTGGTTCTGTGTTGGTTTGAATTGAACATTGTGCCGAGCTGTTAAATATTATTTTTACTCTTGCAGGTTAAATCAATGTGCAGCAATGGTCAACCAGCCCCCTCCCCCCTCCATGTCTATTAAAGCCAAAGGTTTATTGGTTTGGCTTAACTTAATAAGATTACAGTATCATTCAATTTGGTTTATAAACCAACACACACACTTTGAACATTTCATTTGAAATTTTTTTACAATGTGAAGTGACAATTTTATCTGACTGATGATTGATTAAAATATTTTTATTTTTGTGATTGTTTAATAAATTTAGTTTTCATATTTAAGTTAGTTACAATTAGACTGCAAAAGTGTAATTTTTCACATAAATCTGCTAATCCATTTAATAAATAGAGAATTTAGGCATCTAAATTCTCTAACTAAATACACTTTATTTTTGTTAATGGACTTATTACTTACTAGTAATGAAAAAATTTTAATGTAAATTTCCTACCTTCTACCCCTATAGGGTGTCATGCCATGTATGTCATTGTATGTCTAATTACTGATGAACTTGATGCAATTACAACTATGCTAAATACAAAATTCAATTTTGTTACTTAGTTTAATAAAATTGTTTCTTGTTAATGCTGAGTTCTATTGGTGGAATGTAAGAGTAAAAATATATTTAACCTTTTTTTTTTAGATAAAGCTTCCCAAGTTTATTTTTGTTGTGCTATGTGGACTAGAGAACTTTAATTATATTTCATTAAATTAATGCTACTTACCACAATGTGTTATTTAATATTGTACTATGTTAAGTCATTCATTTTTTTAAATTGAAGTTCTTATATTGAGATATATATGTATAGTTTGTTTATTTTTATACTTAACCAATCTCCAACAAGTTTTATTTTGTCACAAATATAAGCAGAGTATCCAAGTTTAATAAAATAAACACACACACATACCCATATCAATGCTTTACTGTGATTTGAAAGACTGATTATGTGTTTATTTTTTAAAATAAGAGTTGTTTGTAAAGAAAATCCAGAAAAAAAATATCTTAAAATTGAACTATTCTTATTTTCAAACATTTTAGGAAGAAAAAAGGGTGGTTATTCATTTACCGAGGGACATACTTTTTTGGAACTTAGTGAACCATACATATTACAATAAATGTAAGATACTTTTTAAGTATATTCAGAAACTTTTGCCAACAGCAAAGAAGGGTCAATTCAGTTATTTTTGTTTGCTTGGATGGCCATGATATATAACATGAGTCGGTATTTATGGTAGTGCAGTAGCAGTTGTCATTTTGCATGTTTTGAATGGCTTGATTTAATTTCTTAAATCCTCACTTTAGAGACTAGTAAACATAAGATCGCAATAAAAATGTTTATTGCAGTTTAAATTAAGGGAAAGATGGAGAAGATGGCATCTATACATTTTTTTACTAATTCCAAATGCTGTATCTGCTTTAATCAATATTTCTAATTTCATTGCTTTTATAGACTTTTGTTTTATAGGTAGGTCCAATAATCAGTGTGGCCACAGTCAAGGAAAATATGTAAAACCTCAAATGTTAAGGGAATTTCAAACTGCAAAACATATTAGGCATTTTGATTATTTTAAATTATCTTTAAATCTTGATAGGGCTTTAATTATGAAAAAGTCAAAAACATTAAATTATTCATTAAGAGCGTGCGTCACATGCCTATCAACTCTGATAGTCGGCTAGAAATCGTAAATTAACATTAACCCTACTGTACATAATTAAGCAAAGCATTACTTCAGTTCAAAGATTTTCATAACTCGGCACAGACATGTAAGCAGGATATTTCTTAATTTATTAAGAGAAAGGGTTGATGGAGAAACGGTTAATATGTTTCTAAAACTGAACATGTTGAAATATTACATGATATTTTGATCAATAAAACTTAATTGTAAAGGCCATTTTTGACCATTTTAAAATGTCTTCACAGATAAAGCACTGCACACAAATCTTATCTCTTTCACAATAGAGATATACTTTAGCTATTAAGAAACTTTGTCAATAAGTTCATCAGCACCGTGGAAAATGCTGAGTAATCATTCAAATATGAATGCACTGCACACATTTTCTGGCATATATTGGTTTTATGGGTTCCCTTTTACTCCCATTCCTTGCGCGTGTGCAGACTCAGATGGAGCAGAGTTGGGCCTGCTATGATGCACTTAATACAAGGATGTTCCTTAAAAAGAATATTCAATAATATAGAGAAACTTTCTGTAATTCAAAGTCCAAGGGATCTAAAAAAAATTGAAATATGTAAAATCTGAATTAACCATTTTTAATTATCTAGTTATCTGGTACACAATAAATTAACTTAAAAATATATTCTACGTATAAACACACATTATACACATGCATGAAAAACCCAGAGAAATTTATGCTCAAAATATTAAAACTTGGAAAAATTAATATAACAAAATTGAAGACTAGGGGCCAGTTTCATATTCAAATTTAGTACGCCTCAAGTGCGGCGCTACACTAAGTTCATGACGACACCTACCTAAACTCGAATGGAATGGGCCAGTTTCCTATGCGAGAACGGCCCATTCCATTCTGGTTTAGGTAAGTTGTCATGAACTTAGTCTAGTGCCGCACTTGAGGCATACTAAATTTGACTATGAAACTGGCCCTTAAATTAGTTGGGGATTATGTAAGTGATTTAGTAAAAATTAAGTTAGGTTTAAATGAGTACAAATTTAAAAAAAAATCTGATTAGGCTTCAAATCATCAAATGTGTGTAGCATCGATTCTATTAGGAATTTCACTAGAATCATGGTGGGTTTTAATAATTCAATTTTTTCGATTAATAATTGTCAAATTAACCAGATTCTTGAAAATTTTTTCACAGAAATGAACAATAATTTCAAAAGTGTGCCTTGCACAATTTAAATGTGTCTTTACATCTGCTATTATATTTAAGTAACTACATGGTTTTCTTATAGTATTATATTAAAGCAAAAGAAAAGCCAGGACTTGAATTAAAGCAGCCTATACTCATTTTTTGACAGTATGTATGTATAAAACTTTTCTTAGGTGGCCATTTTGAATTCCATCTTTTTTTAATGTTTTGACGAAAGATTGTTAAAAGCAAGTTTTCAAATTTATATATTAGGATAAAAGTTAACTATTTGAGCATTTTCCAATCTTATTAAGTCAAGTTGTAACTGTCATATAACTTAGCGCTAGTATTTCCTTGAATCTTAATTCAATTTGAAATTTTATCTATACCCATCTTGTTATCTTAATGTATCATAAGTGATTTGTTTGGAAGAATTTATATTTGAGCCATTTATTTAGTAAAAGGACACGCCTGGTTCCAGATAAGTATTTTACAGGTTGATATAAACTTAAACATCAAACATAATCTCTATTTGACTGGTTTTTGTCAACTCTTGTCCTTTAGAATGGTGTGAAAATAGGATTCGCATCTCGCCTAAATGAAAACATTTAAAATCGCTACTTGATGTATTTAACTTAAACGGTTCGGATACCTTAACAGAAAATCAAGCTTTTCAAAACATTTTTCCCATTATCATGTCTTCTTTTAAAATGTGTAATACATAGAGATAATAATTAATGTGTGTATGTGTTGTGTGGGGCATGTAACCAAGACAAAGAATGGGCTTGAAGATTCTGGAATATTTTTATGCAATAATTTGAAACTTGGGACTGTAGCCTATTTGACTGAATCATTGCCTATTCTGTAAAAAGTTTTTTTAAAATAAAAAATAGTGGTTGTAAATTAATATATGAAGTAATTTATGCTAACATAGATATTTCTTATACATAAATACAAATTCTATAACTTTTAGAGTGGCATGATCTGAACATTACTAGGCTAATCGGCTCTTGTGGTTAAATGAAAGTGAAAATCATTTCTGCTTGTCCAAATTGAGTAGGTAATAGTAATGATACTAATAATACATCTGACAAATACATACAATTTTTATAGAGTAAAATAAATAGTTTTATGCATCATTAAGAGTGTGTGTACAAAAGCTGGCTAGGTTTGAGGTTCTTTTATTCTAGAGATTAAATTGATTTTACACTGGGAAATACAATTTTGTGTGCAACTATGCACTGAAACAATTATTTTATTAAATTAAGATTCTAAAAGCACAGAATTAAAAAGGTGCCAAAGAAGAATATAAGGTTAGCTATAAAAGAATCCAATCCTAGCAACACAAAAAATGTTAATCTGCACAATGATAATATTATGTATAGTTTGCATTGTTCAGGGAATATTTTGTCGATGTTGGTAGTCCAGTCTAGAAACTCCGGCAAGTCGGCCCAGGAACCAATAGTTTGCTCAAAACCCTCTCGGTTAGTACTCTACCATTCCACTATGCAATACTCTTTGATGTTTTAATGATAAAATAAATATATATATACATATATTGTGTAAGTTATATCTCAAATCGAGGAGGATTAAATTAGGCCTTGTACTCAGATTTTCTTTACTAAGGAGTGGAAATGATCTGGACTCCATATCGACAATCAAATTAGCCAAGGCCTGATTGTCATTGAATATCTCGTTAATCCTGGGGTACTCTTATGTTGGTGTATATGTGGATTTGTTAAATGGTGCAGTCATTGTGTCACAATGTTTTAAAAGGTGTGCCCCAATTGTAAAATTACTATTTTCACATATTTTAATACTTTAGAAAAAAAAAAGAATATGACTGTTTTTAGTATGTTGAATGTGCGGTGTTTATTATGAATGTTAAATATGTACAATCTTGTAGTACAAATGTCTTAACTATATTTAATTTTTAGTGATGGCCGCTATTGTTTTCCTGATATGAGTACCTTTTCAAAATCTGTTAAGGAAAAGTATTTGTTGCTTATAAGAAATAATTTATTGTAAAACTTAATTAATTAAAAAAAAGTTATGTATAACCTAAATAAGACTAGTTTTTAATTGACTTTCAGATTATATTAAATTGGATATTTGGTCGTGTGAAAGGAGTAGTCTAAATAAACTTGAAATTATGTGCAGTTTATTATAAACAAGTTGTGGATAACACTTTTCTTGCTACACCATTCATTAGTTCACCTAGCTTATTTTAATTGGTCACCACAATTTGAAATAAAATTTAGTTAGCATCTCATGGGGAAAAAATTCCTTTCATCTATTGTTTTCAAACTTTGCTTCAAAGTCAACCATCTATTATAAATAATATTAAACTAATTATTAGGATAACAATTTGAAAAGAAACCTAAAACTAACATTATTTATCTTTATGCATCTTGCCAATCTACTAGGGCAGTGGTCCCCAAATTTACTAAGCAGACTGCCACATTAGAAAACTCAGAAGCTCTAGGTGGGCTGGATTGAACACGATACATACAATACCCATATATATATATATATATATTTATTGTGTAATTCTGTTGTAGATCTCATTTCGATACATGCATATCTTATACCATGGTTAAACATGACTAAAATGTAAGCTTTGCAGCCAACATAATTAACTTCTTCCTCCTCAAATTTGAAACATTCATTGGGCCGGACCCTCCGCTCAAAATATACTTTACGGAATGTGGCTAGCAAAGATTTTATTCATTGTTTTAAGGAAAACTCATTTCGGTATCTTTTTAATAAAAAAATTTGTGTTTTCAAAGTGTCCTAGGGTTGGATTTTGGGGACCTCTGTTCTAGGGCAAGTTACTATGTGTCAACAATTAATTATTCTTTTATAATCATCTGGTTCTTTTGGGTTATAAGTTTTTACATTTTTTTTAATTAAAAAAAAGACAATTTTGGCATGTATTTAGTGGAGTTGACTTTTTTGGTAGCTATCTGGCATCTGATTTCTCTGAAATGCTTAACTGGTTACTAAAAATATTTTTGTCTTTGCTATGTGTTTTCTATCACTAGAATTTGTAGGACTAAACTAGTAGTCAGGCCTTGGCAAGCAAGTTCACGAAAAAATAACTGTGTGATTGTTGAATGGCAAATAAATATATGGTATCAATATATTAGATATATTTACAGTACACTCATTCATATGTATAGATAATAACATTAAATAATCTTTAATATATACATATATGTATTTAAATTTTTCACAGTGAAGAGTTATTTATTATCCTTGGATGCCCCCTCCCATTTATATGCTCATAATATATAAAATATTTTCCTCCTAAAATATTAAAAATCCAGATCTTATCAGGGTTTTGTGTGTGTGTTTCAACAAATATTTTAAAAATGAGAACTACATATTTAATAATAAATAAGAAAATGTTATAATACAAAAATAGGTTTGTTTATTTAAAAAATGTGTTTATACCCAAAGAAAAATAAAAGATACTCAGCCTAAATATTCTAGATAGTTCCATGCAAAATTCTTCACATATATTTTTATTATACATGTTTTACCTTGCGTAAGATAATCTCAGAACAGATGTATTTTAAAGTTCAACGTATTACCTCTTTTTTGGGTAAAACAAATAAGTACTTAAAAGATAATCTATGTTAATTTTTTCATGTTTGCTGATATTTTATTTTTCAGACTTGTGAATTAAGTGATTCACTTTGAATGATTCTTTAGAAAATAAATTGTATTTGTAACTGAGCCGCATTTTATTTTGTTTATAGAGTAGTTGAAATTTCCCAGGAATCACCTAAACCTAATATAATTATGCTAATATGGGTTGGAGAAAGGAAATAAATGTGTGGGCCTGGATTTGGCTCTAATTCATAAATTGATACTCCATGCCAAGAATAGATTACTTTTGATTTTAAATTATGATTATATTAGTATTTAGACACAATTTAACATTTATTATTTTAAATACCTGATCATTAATTGTTCCCAACCTGTGGCCATGTCAGTTAAATAAGAGATTTCATCTTCTATCCTTCCATTCTTATCCACTTCCACACTTATTCTTCAATTTTTAGAACTACAGTTCTTTACCAGTGCCCATATCAATTGTATGGGGTTGAGATCGGGATGGGGTGGACCCAGAAAATATCCATACTTGGTTAATAGTGTATCGGTGACCTAGGGGTAAGGTGTCTGATCTTCATGCTGGCGTCCAAGGTTCAATTCTCGGTCCTGGCACAGATTTATTTATCTTGATTACCAAACCCTTCCTTCACCTCTGACAAGACAACTTGTGAATGTGGGGAATGCCAGGCCTCCACCGTGGTTCGGATCCCACGCTAAACTTTAGGTCCTCCATTTCATCTCACAATCACTCTACCATTACACATTAGCTTGTGTATAACACGAATGGGTAGTAAGACGCAATAATAATAATAGTGTATCCTGTGTCTTAAATTATGGTCTGTGCAGTCAAATAGTGAATATGGTTCATATTTGAGCATAGGACTATACTGACAAAAAATATTGTTTCAAACAATTCATTATGACTTATTAGACTGTCAGTAATATTATTAGCACCGCGTCTTACTACCCGTTCGGGTTATACTCACGCTAATGTGTAATGGTAGGGTGATTGTGAGATGAAATGGAGGACCTACAGTGAACATTGTGTTAGGTGTTTTTTTATTATTAAATAGTACATCAGGTGGCAAGTTGTGGATATATTTTTTTTGTTATCCATTTTTTATAGAGTAAAAGTTTTTTTTTAAAATAAGCCAACATGACTGCTCAATACTCCCCTACACTGATACTGTTATATTGTCCTAGAACTAGCCCGCGCATGTGTACATGCTATTTTGCCACTGCACAATCATAACAGTTCCATGTTAAACCTCATCAATACTTCAGGTCAATTCTGGTATTGGCCTGTAAAAATGCATAAGAAGATTCATTAATGGTTTCCAGCCTGTGGCCAGCAAATTTTATAAATGCTTCCATCTTCATCTTCCTTCCATCAATACTCTGCTACAACTCACATTTGCTCTTATCGGCTTTTCCCATTTTTTCCATACATAATCCCGAGGAGATTAATAAAGATAAATTTATTTTTCCATCAACATTATGACAATTTTATCTTGGGTTTGCTTCCACTACTATCTAATGTACTTGTACTATTGCATATGCCTTCTCTTAGTATTTTTGTTTGTTTCGACCATCAGCTTACTAAGCCCGTCACGGCCCTACACCTGAGTAGTGGGGCTACTGCTTATAGGTCCTCGGACCCTCTATTGGCGATAACCTCCCCTGAGAACCAACTGGCCAGACCCTGTTCCAAGCTTGTTGGTTTTGGCCCTGACCAATCTCCTATCTCTCATCTGCACCCGACTTGGTTTCCGCTCCAGGTTACCCCAGGATTGAGGAGAGGCTATGCAGAACCCATGTGCTCCATATATTGCACTTAACTACCCTTGATGATCTTAGGTTTGCTTCCACTATTATCGGCATGTATTTCTTGTACTATTCTAGCCTATACACGAACACTTTCATTCCCATCACTGCCTTTTTGCTGGTGTCTCATAACTAGTGTTCGTGTTTCTGCTGCCTCCTATGTAACTATTGGTACAAAGTACACATTCACAATATATTATATTTGGAACAAGGTATAGGAAAGGTGGGAAAAAAATAAAAATGGGACAAACAAAATATGGCCTTTACAATGAAAAGAACACAGTTCACACTTTACACTGCTGCCAATGGACAAAGAGATGGTTGCCTCTTAGAGAAAATTGATAGTCACCGCCCAATCCCCGACCTAGGTTTCATTCTATCGGAACTCATCAGGGAGAAGTGTGAAATACGCAACACAACTTCCTAAAAGAGAAAACCATAAAATGGGGAGAAAAAGGAAACTGGTAAAGAATGATAAGATTTAGTTACATACATGCTATGCAGCAATAATGGAAAATGCTCACTTTTAAGATGTTAATTTGTGCTTTGAATGATAGTTGATTCAATAAATACCTGCATCGATGGACACTGAAATCTAGATGTCAACCTTGGCTGGTCTTCAGGCGATAGTGAGGCCAGGATTCGACCTTCAGCCTGGTGTAATAAAAGTGGTTTTTCTTCAATGTGTGTCTCCATAAAAATGGGGTTTAGCCATTGGAGTAGTATATGCAGTAAAAATAAATAAAGGGGGGGAAGTAGTGGATCTTGAGGTTTAATAAATATTGGTGAAGGAAAGTTTTAGATGTAAAATGTTGCATTTTTTGTTGGAGCTTTATTAATATGACAAAAAAGTTGAGACAAGAACATTGCACGCATATGAAAAAATCTCTAATTTCAGTCTTTTTAATTATTGTACAGATTTGTCCCTTTAAAATTTATTTTTATAATGTATTTACATTTTAGTAAATCGATTATTTAAACATTGCTTGGAAGATGGTAAAGAAAATAAGAACTCTTCCGTAACATAATTTTTTAAAATGTTTTAATTAAGTTTCAAATGATAGAGCCCTTTTGGTACTGAGAATTTAAAAGATCAAATACCAGCATGCGTATTATGTGTCATATTGAAGGTTGTGCAGGTACTTTCTCACAACTATTAACGATGCATGAGCTGATGTTTACACATGCACAGATGTTCTTGGATTACATAATGCCACAATATAGTAATTGCTTTCTGTGAAGTTCACAAATTATCACAATTTCAATAAACTATTAAGCAGAAAAACATTAATGTAAAAATAGCTTGTCAGCAAATTAGTTTGTAACACTTTCAAAAATTTGACTATTTTATTAAAATTCTAGTGATTTTTAGGAAATTTGATATATCCGTTTTCCAGACGGTTGGCAGCTTTGATAAGTTATTTAACGCTGCAAACATAAATTATGAAATTTAAATACCCTATCAACATTATCACTAATCAATTAATAACAAATTTATAATATGGAAAAAAATATTTCCTGTACCTTCTTCCATATATAACACTCTTGTTCCTAATTACCATGAAACAAATTTTTTACTCTCTTTAGTGGTTGCGAGGCTTAAAGGCATCAGGCTAAAACAAACACTAGAGTGTCAGTTTTGGGGAGAGGAAAACTTAAACCCAAGATACCTAAAAAATGAATGGTAAAACTGGTATAGAGCGAGTCAGTAATGAATGAGTGAGGTTTGAAGGTGAATCCAATAAGTCAATGCGAAAGAAGTGTCTTATGGTGGTTTGAGAATGTTGAGGAGAGGGGTGTGGATTGAGTGATGGAAATAAATATATGAAGGTAAAGTGTGTGGATCAAAAAGAGGGGGTAGACCACATTATATATGGCTAAATGTAGTAGACGAATTTTTTTAAAAGAGAAACATAAGTTTTTTAAGAATAAAAACGTTTGTATGACTCAGTGTTTGGATGTTGTTGAAGCAAAGAGAGTATGCAAGGATAGGGAAGTGTGGAGAAAGTTGAGGATGGATTAAGTACAGAGTTGTTTTTTTAGTTATATGTACAGTTTCTTGCCTACGCCATAAGGGAAAGGCGTGACCAGGTATATATGGTAAAGATTTAAATTTCAGCCAAGCACAGTGAGAATATTTTTACACATGAAATTTTTACTTGATGGGTGTAATTTTTTTTTTATCACCACGCCTCATTATTTGTCCAGGTTTTACACACATGTATTAAACTACTCGAATTTGTTAGGGATGGGGAAGGTTGAATTTAACGGAAGTGTAATCACATTTACGTTTTATGGGTATTAAACCATTAAAGTTGGTACACCCAACCTGGATTCTAACACTAAATCTTTCTATCATAGTCTAGTCCAATGGTTCCCAACCTTTTGTGGTCCATCTCCCCTTTCTGGAGGTTGAGTAACAGCTATCGCCCCATTTTCATTTTATGCCTAATTTTAATTTGAAGTAAAGTGTAAATAATAAAGCAGTTTTATCCTGTCACTCTTATAAAAAAAAAAAGAAAAAAAAATATTAAAATGTACATTTTTTACAGATTTTTTTTAGAACTAAGAAGTGAAATAATTAACTAAGATCATTGACGTACATTTAAAAAACAGGAGTACATGTTTTCATTTTTAAATTGGAATCTGGAAAAATTAAGAACGTTGACATTTAAAATTTGAAAAAATAATGAAAGTTGGAAAACTTTGCTATATTTTTCTTTTACCTTTTCAATGGCTGCGTTGTACTTGGTGGATTTCAGTTAAAGCTTGAATATCCAACTTATTTCTTTGTTTTGTGAGGAGCTGGACAACAGAACTAAATATGTTGACGGTAACGAGATGAGAAGTGGTTCAGTTTTCCCCCACAGTTGTGGATAAGTGTCCATAAGCTTCACCCTGACTAACTCGTAACCGCTTTGCTTGAAAATGATTTTCACCTCACAGTCATACTTCAGATCTAGAAACTCTGTCTGCAAAGAGTTATCAAGCTTATCCACAATTTCAAACGAGAATGGATCTAGAATCCAATCCGGAATTTGTAACTTGGTCAAATCTTGATTCCATGTCAATTTTTAACTGGTCAAGGTGATCAGTAAAAATTAGGATTTTGTCTTCTGAGAGTTCAGGAGTCGCGTTATCTCACACTGAACACTTTTAAGGGTCGAAAACTGAATCAGCTCTTTACAGCCAATATTTACCTTGTAAATATCAAACTTGGCGATGAATGATGAAATAATTCCTTTGGCCTTGATAAGGTTCATCTAGTTTCCTTGAAGCCTTATATTGACTTAGTTCAATTTTTCAAAAATATCTGTAAGGTACGCAAGTTCAAACTTGCGTTACTTCAAATTCTCCCTTAAAACAGGATCAGACGTGTCGAGAAACTCAGTAACTGTGTATAATAATTCGAAGAAACGGCGCAAACAGTTTCCTTTGGAAAGCCACCTCACGGCCGTGTGTAGAAGCAAGCGTTCGAATTCCTCATCATTTTCATGGCAAAGTTGTCGGAACAGATGGTCATTGAGGGAATTCGCTTTGATCTTGTTGACACCAGTAATAACCAGTTGTAGGGTTCCATGCAGGACACCACTAAATTTTTTCGCAGCTAAGTGTTGACAATGAATGAAACAGTGAATAGTGATGACCTTTGGCACTTCTTTCTTAAAGTGTGCTAGAAACCCAGCATGACGACCCGACATGGCAGGAGCACCGTGATCAAAGTTCTAGCAAACATTTCCTTGGTAATTTCCTTTTGTTCATTGATAAGCCTCACATACGCTAATAAAATTGCTTTGTTATCAATCACAGTTGATTCATCAATCTGCAATGCAAATTTACTTTTTTTCAACAAATTGGTGAGTTTGGATTCAACATCCGTGTCCATTTCGTCAATTCGCCTGGAAACAGTATTGTTGCTGAAAGGAACCGATTGACTTAATTTATTACTAGGGCCCCCGCCTAGCATGATTTTAACAATATTTTTAGTAGCCGGTAAAACAAGTTTCGCCAATTGTGTGAGGTTTACCACATTTAGCGATCAACACCTCATAAGAAGCAAGAAAACCTTTAAGATCGGTTGCTCAATTTTTAAATAATTCACTCACATTAGGCCGTTTATCAGCTTTAGCTTTGAGGTGTTGAAAATAACTAAGTTCCTTACTCACTTTATCACTGTGTACTCTTGATAAATGATCTTTCATTCGGGAAGGCTTCATGGCTTCATTACTAGTAAATGTTTTATCGCACAAAAGACAATGTGGAAACTGCACATTTTGCGGTGACGCGATAAAGCTGAATTTACATACTCAGCTGAGTATTGACGACACTCCTTTTTTGAATCTATTGTGCATGAACTTCTACACTTCAAAACAAACGCACAAAAACAGAAACGACACTCACAAAAACTTATGGTGAGGCGCACAAAGGCTAGTGAAGACTGAAGACGAATGTAGGTCAATGACAAGTGTGTAGTAATGGCAGGATGGGGAGGGGGTTGAGCAACAACCAGTGGGGACTGTGGAGAGGGGTGAGTGCAGTGAACTCGCCGGCTGAGATTAGCCAGTGACTCGTGCTATCCAGCAACTTCTACTGTACAGTACTATTTTAATTTTCCCCCCTTTGAATGCTCATCACCCCCCACTTATTTAT
>CABFVX010001030.1:58374-74236 GCA_902151425.1 Timema shepardi | reverse complement strand
TTTGCCCCCCCCCCCCCCGATAACCCAAATCACCCACTTGGGTGCGATTGCCCTCAGGTTGGGAACCACTGGTCTAGTCTATTGCGAGTGGTACTACCTATACCATTAAAGTGGGTATCCTTTAATTAATCTCTTCATACCTATATCATGAATCTAGTTATTAAATTAATTTGTTTTAAAATGGATGATAAACAAAAAACTTCAACTTGGTAGATGCAGCCGTGTCCTTTCAAAGCAAGGCTATGTCTACACGTGCTGCTGATGTATAATTCCTCTTTTAATTCATAGATAGCAAAAGCTTGATTAGTTTTTTTGTTTTGGGTTTAAGCATTGCAATGCTTAATTGGAGGTCGCTAGCCATTGACACTGATTTTATTATTAAATAAGGTGTTTTCTTACAAGATAAGGAACAAGTCTAATATATCAAAAGAGTAAAATATAATTGCATTGAATTTTTAACTAAGCTACTATAAAACCACGTGGCTGACTCACTGACATTAATATTTATCCACTTCCAGATGAGCTAGAAACTAAATTTTTTTGCAAACTTCTAGCTTCTAGCCTGTAACTGACCAGAAAATTCCAAAAAGTTTTAAAAAATGTTATATTTAACCCCTGAAAAAAATTTCAAAATGGTGGAGCAACTTTAACGTCGGTGCGGACCTTTCTTTGGAGGTCTCTTGCGGCTAAACGGTAAGACCTATCAAAAACAGCTCTAGAATTACATTAGTTTACATCCACTTGCAAAGAAAACTCACTGGGGATTTGCGGGCAGGGCCTCCAGCGAGCAAAGCGAGTTCTCTTTATAAAACCATAAATAAATTTAAAAATACTTATCGACAAAAAACAGAAAAAGGTGGAAGATTTTGCTAAGTTTTTGAGAAATCTTGATTTTTAAAATATATGAGATAAACTCCATTATCATCAAGAAAGTCTTTATTTTTAATCACTTGGCTCTCACATTGCAGATTAAATAGTTTTTAACATGTCCAGTTCAAAGTCGGTTAGAAATTGTACAAGCCAGATTTTTATTTTCCGAGTTCAAATATAAACAGCAGAACACATAAGTTTTTTTTCTCCCCGTATTTAGAAACCCAACGTTCACTAGTGTCTTTTGTTTTAAAAAAACATATAAAACCATAATTATTGTATTGCGTAATCTAAAATAATTGTATATTAAAAGAGGGCTATTTTTTATGTACACTAATGGGTTTAGCAACATTTCACAGAACTTAACCAGAATCAATTTCCCCGCCCTAATGACACTTTGAGAGCATACATTAGATGTTTACACAAGATACTGGTGGTCAACACATTTTGTTAACAGTTTATGTTTGTATTGGTCTCTTCAGAGCTTCCTGCAGTTTTTTGCGAGCTATTGCCACTCTATCTTCTTGTCGCTTAATGTCATCATCAGCCACCGATACAGCCTGCCAACAGCACAAAATATTCTATTCTCAAAGTGCAACATGGACAAAACATACAAGAAATTATAATACATAAAACCTTGATTGCCTTGTGTTATATTAGGCATAGTTACTATTCCCTCTAATTAAAGGAAAAAATCGCACCAAACAGCTTCTTTAATTGATAGATATCTAAGGGGGATGAAAGGGCAAAGCCTTAAAGTTTACAACTAAAACAAAACAACATAGTAAATTAATAACATGTTTTAATTGTGAACTTCAAGGCTTACATTTTTCTGATAAGTCTGTAGGCCTTGCCCTTCTACCCTTCCTTCAATATTGATAGGATAATCAAGTCCCAAAGATTATGGCAAACAGGAAATGTAGCACCAATAGGATAATCTAAAACCATGTTCGTGGTAAATGACTGGTAAACCAAATGAGAAGACCTAGACAAAAAAGGGAGGATAACATTAAAAAGAACCTGAAAATGATAGGGTGTAATGAGGTGGACTGGAAAGAATTAGCTGAAAACAGGGATAGGGTGCAAAGCTTGATTCACACATTCATCGAAAGTAGTAAGCAGAATCTGATTTGAGTGGCACAAAAACTCACACATACTGTATGTTGACCCATGATGCAATGCAATGCTAACTTAAAACAGCTGATTATAAACATATTTTATTTTATAGTGGCTAAACATAATATTTTAGATCATTTTCCTTATGGATGTTTTCAAATTATAATGCTGTTTTGTGGCACAAGCCAATACATCGATAAATACATGTTCCATTAACAGGCCATTTCAATTCTCCTCATAAAGGTCAACAAAGCTGTCTGCTATCTTAGTGCGGTAGAGCACAGAACACATGCATTGTCAAATATGATTGGCTTAGAGCTCGTCACCATAATGAGGTGGACTGGAGAGAACTAGCTCAAAATAGGGATAGGTGACATACTTTAGTAAATGCGACAATGAACTTTAAAGTTTATAATGCCATAAAGTAAGTAAATTGAGGCATGTAGACAGTTGTTATATTCAAAGAATACAATTTTATAAGATATTATGAAACAAAACAGTGAGTTTGGGAAATTTTATAAAGAAATTAAAAAACTTAAGTTAGCTGCGTTTAGATCTGAATTAAGAGCTCAGTGAACAATGTTTAATTCATTTTTACAACAATAATATAGCATTGTAAAAGCAAGCTATTCTGTCGCATTGTTAATTGCAAAGAAAATGAAGCCATTTTCAGATGGGGAATCGGTGAAAGAGTGCTTGGAAGCCATTATAAAAGATGTTATGCCCGATAAAAGTAAACTATTTTCAAGCACAAGTTTATTCTGTCAAACAATATGTCATCAAATTAATGATATTTCAGCTGAAATAGTGTTGAATTTGTGAGAGCAGATTCAAGAATTTAAAGCTTATTCTTTAGCGTTCGACGAAAGTACAGATATTTCAAACACATCTCAACATGCAGTATTTATTCGTGGGGTTAAAGATTCTTTCCAAGTGACAGAAGAAATGCTAAACCATTTAAGCTTGAAAAACACCACTAAGAGTGAAGATGTTTCCAAAGTCATAAAAAGTGTTTGTCTGACAACATTGTGCATTTAGAGACACTTTCTGGATTAAAAACAGAACACCGGCTATGATAGGAAAAAAATAAATTTATGGTCTAAATACATTTATTTTTAACCAAATATGATTATTATAGATTCAAACTTTGAGCTTAACACTTTGAATCAAAATCTAGAGTTTATTTAGATTTGAAATTTCGAATTGAATCCAAATAATTCCAGTACAAAGATTCAAATTTCCAAGGTTCACACACAAGCATATTTCTAAGTCATGGGGCTAATTAAAAAATATATATATATTTCATCTGATTTATCTCTACCATTGATTCCCACCCAAGGCTTTTTGAGCCTGAGCCCGCGTCAGTGAAGTTGCCAAAATTTTCTAAAGGTTGTTTTTAGTGGTTAAGAGATGAAGAGAAGAGTGTCGGTAATGAAGTTAAAAGTGAGGTTAGTAAGAATAGTGATAAGCCAAGTTCAAGAACCAAAGGAAAATTAGTAAACAGAAATAAACAATAAATACTCTTTAAATATTCTATTCAAAATTATGAGTTCATCATTGTTTACTAACTCTACTAGTTTACACACCTATTTTGTAATTTACCCCTGTCCAACCTAGTAGGTGTTAGCCAGGTAGGGAGGGGTTATTCAAAATTTTACAAAATATTCTGAGGGTTAAATAAAAGAGTTTATAATCACGGATCTACACAAACACAAAATAATTTACTACCATATTTCTGTATGGGTTTAAAATTTAAGACAGACCAGCAATAGTTGCATAATTGTACTCAGAGTAGAGAGTGAATATTTAATTTAAACTGTGAAATGTTTCTACTCATATTTCAATTTTATTTGACAAATCCTATCAGTTCTTAGTTTGAGGTGAGCACATCAATTAATTTTTTTTCAAAGTTACGAGGTCAGATATTTGACCACTTATGTGGTCTAGCGGTCAAGAGTTCCTGGCGACAGATCCATAGATACCAGGTTCAATCCGCAGCGGTTCTAGATATTTCTGTGAAGCGATGGGTCTGGAACGGAGTCAACTCAGCCTCGTGAGGACCAAAGAGGTGCTACTTGAATGAAAAAGTAGCGGCTCTGGTCTAGAAAACTGAGATTAATGGCCAGAGGATTTGTTGTGCTAACAATTTTAAAGCCTTTATCCAGAGAAGTTGGTACATCTTCACCAACAAATAGCAGCTGCTTGGTCAATATAGCTCGATTGCGAGCTGACACCATGAAGTTGTTTTTTTAATGATGTTAGAGTTTGGAGAAAGATTTTGAGCTTAACACTTAAATACAAATATAGAATTTATTTAAATTCGAAATCTCAAATCAAAATCATTCCAATATTAAGATTTAGAGTTCAAAGGTTCGCACAAGCTTATTTCTAAGTCATATAACATAAAAGAAAGTGATGAGTGTCATTAAAAAACACACATAAATTTATCAAGAGAGATGATGGAGAAACCTAGCATAAAAAGGGCAGGACCTTGTGGAGCCAGTAAAAAAAATAAGCTCAGGTTTATCAGATCAGAGTTAGGCATGATGCCACTCATACCTGCACCAGTGGTTGCTCAGGGTTGAGGAACACCCCAGGGTTCTTGTCAAGGGCAGACCGGGAACCTGTCTGTCCGGTGACAGGTTGGGCAGACATGTGCAGCGCTGTGGCTATGGACTGAAGCAGAGTGTCTTCTCCCACATGGGGCCCTACAGCCCGAAGGGCGCGAGGTAGCTCCATTGCATCAAACTCCTTTCCATCAACATCACATGCGCGAAGCCCTTCCAGCCGTTTCTCCCAAAATAACTGCAAGATAAAGGGTTAAGGTGGTGCAGAAGGGAGAGCGAGTTAAGGGTGGTATTTTTACAGTTTTTATAGAAAAAAAACCCACTTTTGAAACAAATCGAATATTTCTTCAATGGTTGTGTTTAGTTTGATTTTATACATGTGGTAATCTCAAGAGTTCTTATATAACTTTTTCTCTTAATTTAAGAATATCTTATCAGTGCCACAGTTACCTAATATATGAGAAACTCTCCTTAAGTGTCAAAGCTATCTGCTAGTTGGGATACTATCCCTTAGGGATGTGTCAATATCAATATTTCATGTAGTCTACTGTTCCAAACCTTTCCAGTTACACTTTTGAAACATTTCCAAGTTGCCAATACTATTCCACTACAGCTAAGCAATGATATTGGATCGAAGAAGCCAGCTATCTTCCCNCCCCCCCCCAAAAAAAAACAACTCATGCTAATGTTTTTAAATAACAATAATAAGAGGCTATTAATTTATGATTTGAGCCATAAAATAAACACCTATTCTTAAAATTTGCTAGAAATTGGTAAAACATTGTTAACTTACCACTGAGTCAAATATTTTCAGCTAGTACAAAAATAAAGTAGCCCCATGTCTTCTTTGGTGCTGACTGACAGCTAAAAGCTTTGAAAAGCTACCAGACAAAATTATGTATACCTACACCGAACCATATGATCTGAAAAAACATGTGTTAAGCAGGTGTCACTTCTGACAGTCAAGATTTAGGTATATACCTAAATGCTGACTGTTAGAAGTCAGGTGTGAGCTGTCAGTCAGCACCAAAGAAGCCATGGGGTTACTGTAGTATGAATGCCAATTTTAACCCGCTTCGGTGGCCACTTGTTCTAAGGTGTCACTCTCGCAATAGACTAGACTCCCGGTGACAGGGATATTGGAGTTCAAATCCTGGTCGGGTTTATTTAGTTTATTTTCAAAATAAATTTCCACTGTAGTTTTATAGGTTTACAATAAGAAAAATGGTGATCCTGCACTCTTCAGCATCACTATATCGTTACAGTATCCTTCACAGGTTTAAATACCATGTATCAGTATTAATTATTTGTTTAATATATGAACAAATAAAAATAATAATAAAGTCACAATTTATTTATCAATTATTTATTTCATATCAATAATATTACTGTCAGTGAGGTGCAAATGCAAATCACAATGACGAAGAATAAATTCTTATTACTCATAAAGTTTTCACAGAGAAATAGAAGAGAAAATCCTAATCCTAATCCACCGTGATGTTGATATAGGTAGAGAAAACATGTAAAAGGCCAAACCGATACACTAAGCGGAATTATTGAGGAGCATTAGTATCGGTATTGTCCGATATCTTAACAATACACCAGTTTGACATGTAATAGTATCGGCAATGAATGAAAAGCTGTACCTGTTCCAAAATGTTCAACGGCGAGACTACATTCAAAGTTCTATTAGTATCGGCACATCCTTACCATCCCTTATAGGCACAGCTACCTGCTAGATCAGGAACTATCTCTCAAAGTGTATCATCTACCTGCTTGGGTTTCTCCTGGGGTCCATGCTTGAAGTCGGTCTTCACCTTGCCCTCCTGAGTCTTGTACACAGTCACTGGCTGCTTGAAGATGGATGCTGTCTGACGAATAGGAGGGACCAGTGATGCATCATTCCTCACACCTCGGCTGAAAACCAGAGGTGACCTTTATACATAAGATCACCTCATGACCTCCAGTGTAATTCAATGGGTGGGAGTCTAAATCATTCAAGCATGAGCTTCAGATTACCATTATAATATTATTATGATTTTTAGACACAGGAATTGAACCCGGGAATTTTGACTTTGAACGTCAACGAATTATCGTAGCATGTTCCACATCCATGCCCATTCTTGAGTTCTTCTTTTAAGATCACTGGACTCTATGCTTTAGCAAAGGGGAAGTATCAAGTAATTTACAAATATCAGCCCTACGATTAATTTTAGTTTTATTGCTGTCAAAGTAAATTTATTAAAATTATTTATTGTAGGTTTCTAAGAGAATTAAATACTGTATATTATTTGAAAACTTACATATGAGGTATGGCTATTAAATAACCGGACTGAAGTCATAACACTTTTTATTCGTCACCAATTACAGCAGAAGTTTTATCGCCTTCAATATACTCCTCTTGGTGATCCCTACACCGCTCCATACGTTGTTTTCATTGTTGAAAGCAGTGCTGGAAGTCCTCTTCTGTCAGCTGGTTGAGAGCCTCCGTCACTTTTGCTTTAACCGCTTCCACACTTTCAAATCTTGTCCCCTTCAGCGCCGACTTGACCTTGGGAAATAGAAAAAAGTCACAGGGGGCAAGGCGAGCGAGTACGGTGGATGTTCCAACACGGTGATGCTGTATTTTGAGAGAAACGCTTTCACAGACAAGGCAGAATGGGCTGGTGCATTGTCTTGGTGAAGGATCCAAGACTGGCTCTTCCACAAATCGGGTCTTCGTCTTCTCACATGCTCACGTAGGACCGTCAGAACATCGATGTAGAAATGTTGATTGACCGTCTGACCCTCGGGTAACCAGTGAACGTAGACAATGCCATGAATGTCGAAAAAGACAATCATCATTGCTTTGAATTTGGATTTGCTCATCTTGGCTTTTTTTTGCCTTGGAGAGCTTGGGCTCTTCCAATGCATGGATTGCCTGTTTCGGGATCGTAAGTAAAAAACCACGATTCATCACAAGTAATCACATTGTCTAACAAATCTGGATCAGTGGCGATGTTGTTTAGGATGTCAGTACATAATGTTCTGTCTTGATTCCTTTTGCTCGGGAGTGAGGAGTTTCGGCACCATTTTTGCGCAAACCTTCCGCATGTTAAATGATCCATACAAAATCTGTCGAACACTTTCTTTGTCGATTCCTATCATTTCAGCAAGCCCTCGGATGCTCAGACGATGATCAGCACGGATTAATTTACCAATTTTTTCAATGTTTTCGTCAGTTTTTGACGTTGAGGGCCGTCCTGGGCGCCGATCGTCTTCAGTCATTTCATGCCCTTCTTTAAACTGTTTAAACCCCTCAAAAACTTGTGTGCGGGACAAACATTCATTCTCGTGGACTTCTTTCAACATTGCATAAGCTTCTGTGGCAGTTTTCCCTAGTTTAACAAGAAACTTGAGGTTAACCCGTTGCTCTGTCTGACCACTTGGCATTTTTCCGACGCGCCACTAGTGCGTAGACTAATTCAATCAACTGTTACAGTCAAACTGAGCGACCTGCTGGCTTGTCTGGCGAGCTCAGGGTGGGGGAAGGACCATCAGAGACAGTCATGTTCAAACATGTTGCGGTACGCTCGCAGTTTGCTGGGAGCAGCATCAGTCCGGTTATTTAATAGCCACACCTCGTATATGCGGGTATTGGAGGACAGTGAAATCAACTTAAAAATAAACAAAAACAAACCTATTTTAAAGTTATGGAAGGAAAACGATCATTAACAAATCTGTAGACTACTTTAACTATTTTGAATGCGTATAACCCAAACGGGTAGTAAGACGCGGTTCTAATAATAATAAAACTATTTTGAAAAATTCCCTTTGATTTTAAAAAAAATCCAAAAGCGACGCTTTTATTTTCATTGAGTTTTTATTTGCCTACTTTGAGACACGATTGACTGACACTAAAACAAAAAATTTAAAAAATGGCAATTTTAATAGTAACATTTCATAAATATAAACTGTAATTTGATTTATTTTGTATTTTATTTACTTTTATTACTACCCATTCAGGTATGTATGTACTAGTTATGCTAATAATTTTAAGTGGAGAATGGTTATATTTATAGGAAATGTAACCACATTAGTGTGGTGTGAGCTTGGTAAACCATTTTTAGAAAAACCGACCTCAGTTCAATCAACCGAGATTTGAATCTCAAACTCCTCGTCATTGGCAATCTAGTCTATTGTGGCTGTAGCGCCTTAGACAATGAGGCCACCAAAGCGGGTTATTTCACTTACTATTTATTTCTCTGTTTCTATTATTAACAAAACAAATATTTTTTTGTTGGTTATGATTATGCTCAAAATTAATATTCACTAGTCTGCATTAAAAGAATCACACGATCTACGAATTAACTTACCTAGGTCAGAAAACCAGAAATCATATTAGGCCTACCTGGGTTTGAGAATGGCCCTATGTCATAGCCCATATAAGTTGTGATGTTCTTTAATGTGCAAAAGACTAATTTTATGACAGTTATCTACTCAGCACATGTAAGTTCCACTTTTTTGATTTGAAGTCAAATATTCCCAAAGTTACCTGAAATATTATTTCAGTGAAAATAATACAAATATAGTTAGTTATATTACAGTAGGCCTAAGTTAATAAAATATAAATTAGTGTTTAGTAGTCTTCTTGCATAGACTTGGGAGACAAACTTCGATATCAACAGACTGCCCCAAAGTTTTTGAAATTTAAATTAAAAACGTTTTTTTTTACCCCCAACATGTTTTACTACCTACCTATTAGGGTTGTGTGCATATACATTAATTATACCAATGTTGTGGAGATGAGGGTGGTAAAATTAGAGTAAATGTAGCCTCATTTGCATGGAGAGAGACTGGGAGGAAAACACTCAGTATACTCGATTGGGATTCAAACCTTGCTCTTCCATTCTTCGGCAATACAATTGTGAGAGTGACACCTTAGGCCAGGGATGTGAAACTTGTGACCCTATCAACGATTTTGTGTGGCCTGTGGACCTTACGATGAACCAAAATATAATGCGACCCATCGTAGAAATACAACATTTGGGAATTTGGCCTAATTTTAGGAAATCTGCCATGTGAGGTTGGTGTATTAAATTTGAACTCTTTTTTTCAACAAGAATCAACTCCCAATAGTTGTTGAATTTGAGCATATACTATGTTAACATTTGTTTTCTCAAATTAAATGTTGAAGAAAGGGGTTAGGGGGGGAAAAAAGGTTTTGGATTGTGGACACTTACTTGTCAATAAAAGTGACTTGAGCACAATATTTTAATTTGGAAAAAAGCAACGCTATACAATTAGGTATAAATGAAAGGAAAAGCCTTGGGGAGGGGGTTGAAAAGTTATAATAATTACAGAGATTAGCTGTAACTGAATTATATTTGAATAAGTTGAGAAATGACACCTAAAAAAAGAATCAAACCCTGATTCAATACCAGTGGCTCAGGTGTAATTTTTCAAGTTATTCGAACAAGATATAAAGTCTGACATTCATATCATTGCTGTAAGTAAAAAGATTTAAATTTCTGGTAAATATTATTATTATTATTAGCACCGCGTCTTACTACCGATTCGGGTTATACGCACTTACGTTAATGTGTAATGGTAGGGTGATTGTGAGATGAAATGGAGGACCTACAGTTTAATGTGGAATCCGAACCACGGTGGAGGCCTGGCATTNTATACGCACTTACGCTAATGTGTAATGGTAGGGTGATTGTGAGATGAAATGGAGGACCTACAGTTTAACGTGGAATCCGAACCACGGTGGAGGCCTGGCATTCCCCACATTCACAAGATGTCTTGTCAGAGGTGAAGGAAGGGTTTGGTAATCAGATAAATCTGTGCCGGGACCAAGGATTGAACCCCGGCCGCCAAAACAGAAGTCTGACACCTTACCCCTAGACCACCAGGTCACCTTCTGGTAATTAAAAGGGTACTTTTTTTGTACTGATAAGATTTAAGATGGAAAATTTTTTACTTTTGTGAATTCAGTATTTTTAATGTTCAATGTGGCTTTATATATTCAAACGCGTTTGTCATGCCTGTCTTAAGCCTGGGTCACACGGGGCTAGTTTACTGGCCGCTAGTAGCCCTGTACCACAAGGCTACAGTAGCCCCGTGGCTTCTTTGGTGCTGACTGACAGCTCACAGCTGACTTCTGACAGTCAACATTTAGGTATATTTAGATAAATTTGTATATACCTAAATGTTGATTGTTACAAGTGACAGCTGCTAAACACATGTTTTTGCAGATCATATGGTTCGGCGTAGGGATACATAATTTGGTATGGTAACTTTTCAAAGTCGTCAGCTGTCAGTCAGCACCAAAGAAGCCATGGGGCTACTGTAGTTAAATTGGCTGTAAGTACAGTATTTTTTGGTTGGTTGTTGTGTTAATATGTCTGTGGGTGTAAAGTGTGATGTTTTGAGACACTTGTGTTCGATTTCTACTGGCACTAGCATTTGGGGATGGTTAAATACTAGTTGCTAGTGACAATTTCACCAAGCTGCCTTGTGCTGCTGACTAGTGTTAGTAAAGTTAAACGTGTTTACAGTAGCCCCATGGCTTCTTTGGTGCCGACTGACAGCTCACAGCTGACAGATGACAGCTTTAAAAAGTTACCAGACCAAATTACGTATTCATACGCCGAACCAGATGATCTGCAAAAACATGTTTTTAGCAACTGTCACTTCTTACAATCATAAATTTAGGTATATACCTAAATGTTGACTGTCAGAAGTCAGCTGTGAGCTGTCAGTCAGCACCAAAGAAGCCATGGGGCTACTGAAACTTCACTAGCTGCAAGTTAAAAGGTTAAACACTCGCCAGCCAATAGTTGAGGGTTGACACGACGTTAGTTCATTGATGTTTCCAGCTGCTAGGAAACAAGCCCCGTGTTACCGAGGATTTAGGCCAAACGACCACTGAAACCAGTTTTTCTATCATGTTTTCACCCATTATCCATGTAAATGATATTTAAAATTTATTAAAATTCACTTTCATTAGCCTGTTCCTTTCAGATAAGAGGGTTTGTTGTGTTCATTAGTAAAATTTGACTCTCTTAATTTTTAAAGCTGTATTTAGTGTGGTAGGTCCTAATGTGGTCAGCGCAAAAGCTTGAATGAATCACTGCCGAGAAGAGTACAGTACCTGTAGTCAAATTGGGTCCCTCTCTGTTTCTTGTGTTTACGCAGAAGCAATGAGTTTACTTTGCCTGTACGGAAATCAAAAGTGGCGAGATCAAGAGTATTGCCCAGATATTGGGCGAGCTGAGCCTTGCTGCGAAACTTCTGCCCATTAGGACTGAAACCAGAAACAAATTTAAAAACCTTTATTTTGAGCGACACTTCAATGATTAGTTTTTTTTGTGCATGAATGGCATGGCTACAGAAGTGATATGCTATATACTGTACTTTCAAACTATACTATTATAAGTAAACAGCCAAAAAAAAAAAATAACAACCTCCCAATATTTTAAACAACTAATTTGTTTTTGTGAACTGGTAACATAAAACAAGGCTGTAGCCCTTATTGAGATTTAGTGGTTGTTTTAAATTCAAGTTTAGGTAGCCTATATTCTAGAGTGGAATCTAAATTAAGAATATTTTTTAAACAAATTTTTTTTTTCTTTCCTTGACAGTTATTCATTCAAGAATCCATTGATCATAGAAAGTGTTAATTTTGGCTATAATGAACATCTATAGAGATGTTTTGATATGGCTATCCTTATAAAATAGATACCTTTATATTTGGTTTAAAACATTATTTGTGTGGTTGATTTCGGGAGCTTAAGGTGATGTTGTATTGGCGTGCCACTTTAAATAATAGTTTTAGAATAATTTAGTTGCTAAAAATAAAACGAGGAAAATTTACTACACAAGAAACATTTAAGATTTAAAAATATTTTTTTCAAAATTACTCTTGTTTCATAAAGTAAAACTATAAGCATGGGCTATGCAAAGTACCTCAGATCTTTAATGTGTAAATTTGTAGATATTTTGGGAAACGAGTTTATAACGACAAAAACACTTTAAAAACAGTGATAATAAAAGCTTATAGGTAAACCCCATACATAATATGCGCTTTCTCTAACAACGTCTTCACATTTATGCGGATTTAGTTTTTTAGGAGAAATGGTGCTATGGCGTAAGGTAACTGTGCGGTTCATTGGCCTGTTGATTGATGACAACGCTTGTGAACTGCCTCATATCTCAAAATGCTCTGCACATATGTTTCCGCACATCATCCCCACCCGAAAAAAAAATATCAAAGAGGAATCAGATTTGAGTCCAGAAAAAGTAGAGCCTCTGAGAACACCTTGCAACAAAAGTTATGTCCAAGACTTTCAAAATGATCGGCGCAGATATAAATAGTTTTTATTAATATGACCTTGACTCATTCAGATGTTCTAAAATCAAGGAAGTATAGTGTGTGCCGATTTTGCTCCAAGAGAAAGATGGCTAGCTATGATCATAAATAATAACAACATTTCAACTCTTTATTTAATTTCATGAGGTATACTTAGGTTGTTTATGTATATTTTTATTCAATGTACCAATTTATTGATTTTGTTAAATGAGATCTGATTTATTACCTAATAAACAAAGCAAACAATATTAACAATGTTGTAATTAAGGGTCAGCTGCAACTTGATGAATAAATCAGAACATCCTACTCTATTAATAAATGTTAAGAAAATGCCATTATATGAGGATTCAGTATCCACGGCGGTTCTTGGGAACGTATCTGCAGTATATAGCGGTGTCAGACTATAAAAAAAAAGTATGTAATAATAATATTTAGCACCGCGTCTTACTACCCGTTCGGGTTATACGCTTTAAGTACTAATTACTCTAATGGATTAGGAATTGGAAAGGTTGAATTAGAGGAACCCGCATTTGCGTGGAGAGAGAGTGGAAAACCATCTAGGAAAAACCACCCCCAGTTTACCTGATCGAGATTCGAACCTCGATCTCCTCGTCCTCAGCAGTCAAGCAGCTCAACACGACAAGCGCGTTAGCCAACTATGCCACCGAATCGGGTAAAAAGTATGTAACATGTCATTATTACAATCATTGTTTTTTTGGATTAAACAATATTTACTAAACTGGCAAGTTGAATAAAATATATTATTCACATTTTGCCATGTTGGTAAACACTTTCATCTACATTTGACATCCTTATAAACATTACCGTATATCTTCAATTGTAAGATGCATCTTAATTTTTCAGTACCACCAACAGAAAAAAAGCAAATTTATATCTAAGAGCTATATTTGCTACAGAATTCAATTTATTAACAACACAATACAGTCAGTACCGTATTTATCATTAGGTAGTATTATTTACATCATAATCAATATCAGTATGATTCTTCTGAGTCGTCGATATCTGCATCTGAATCAATATCAGAGTCTACTTCATCTTCGGTTTCTGATTCTTCTGAGCTGTCTTTATTGGCATTCTCCCATAATACCTCGTCTTGTGAGCCATCGAGAGCGTTGGTGATGCAACATTTTTTAAATGAATGCTGCACTACTTTTCTTGGATTAGCTTCCAAGCTGTTGATACCCATTCTGCCAATTTTGATGCTGACACTTTCTTAATTTTTCCAGAAGGTGTCTGCAGAAGGTTGTCAGTCAATAGCCAGGATTAATATTCCTGTCTCAAGTAATCCTTAAATGGCCTGTAAACTGAAATGTTAAGGGGTTGCAGTTGGCGAGTTATGCCACTTGGAATCACAACCAAGTCACCACCTTTCAGCATGATTTTATTTTTGACCTTTTTGGTCAAATGTCTAGGAAATGCATCAAGTACTTGCATGCTAGGTGGTACACAAAGACTTCCAGACTATCTACTCCAGACAACATCTAGCCAGTTTTCCATAAGTTCTGCTGTCATCCATACATTTTTTTGTGCACGCACAATAACATCTTTGGGGAAAATTGCATTCTCTGATATGGTATTTGAATTTAATATGGTGTCAACTTTCAGCCGTTAGCAGTGATACACTGCTTTTCGTAGCTTGTGCTTATAATTTTGACTTCTTTAGCACCTTTAACGTTGACTGTGTAATTTCGAGATATCGGAGTAAACTGGTGTTTTATCAGCATCTACAATTTGACTAAAATCATAAGTTTCTTTTTTACTTTAATTTGATCACATTTCGCTGAAAGTTGAACAACTTTTGTTGAAAGTCTGCAAGAAGTTTTTGACAGATATGTTCGACGCGTTCATGAAAACCCTCTACGACAAACGAGTCTGTTGCACCAGCCGCGACTGCCTTCAAAATTTATATCCTCTGCTCTAAAAGACTTCTGGAAATCTTCCTTTCTTGGGCCCTGTAAAGTACTTAGCTGTTGCTTTACACAAAAATATGGAATTGTGATCATTTCTCCAACGACGAAAATTTAATTCACCAATGTCAAAATGTCAAACTGCAGCTCTATTTCCATGTTCTTCTCCAAACACAATAACGTTTCGTTTCAATGCGGCATCACAGTGCAATTTTTTTGACAACATTTTAATCAAAGCACAATAGCACAACTTCTTACATACAGTTCTTTCGAGGATACAACCAAAACTTCCCAGATCTCACTGAGCGAGCTTCACTAGAGTGAAATAACCATGGCTTCACATTTGGAAAGCACGTGAAAACACCTATGCCACTTTATCCTCCAATGAAATTGAAGAATGTGCTAACAGTCAAACTTGGAGGCAGGGCTTCCGCGTAAAAACAAAACTTGTGGTGGTGTGTGCAAAGCGCGGGAAAAATCGAAAAGAACTGCGATTTTAAGACACACCCAGTTTTTATAGATGTTTGAATTGCATAAAAAATGTGTCTTAGAATCGAAGATATACGGTATATGAAAACAACTGAAACTCTAGCTCCAGTAATTTTATCCCATTAATTATTTAAGAGTTTTTAATATATGGATTATAAAAACAAAAAAAATTACAAAATAAAATTTGTTGTAGTACATTATACTTAACTTTTTCATTATTATGGATCCTACCCAGCCTAGCTAAAGTTCGTTCACGGTAGGAGTTTACCTCTGAAAGGCCTTTTTCCCTACCAGAAATCTATTATATAGTAGGATATTGGTAGGAAAATAGACCTTTCAGAGGTAAACTCCTACCGTGAATGAAGTATAAACCAAACCTATCATGCATTAAAAAATTCAAAATTTTCAATAATAATATTAATAATAATAATAATAATTTAAAAACTAATTTCTTTCCCAGTCCCCAATTTTCTCTGTTGTAACATTCCTCTTCTGCTATGTTTCTTGCAGACATTGCATTGTTGACATTACCCCCC
>CABFVX010001030.1:5925-58327 GCA_902151425.1 Timema shepardi | reverse complement strand
CCCCCCCACCAAACCTAATCTTGGTAATCCTTTCTATCTTATCTCGGCGATGTCCATTCAAGTAATTTTTGAGGTCATTTATTTTCTACCATTATTTTGGTGTATACGAAGCATGTCAGTTGATACTTCTCCCCATCATCTAAAATATTTTTCTGCATGTCCATCATTCCCAAAATGTTGTTTATAATTCTTTCTAAATTTGAGCTTCTACAACTTATTCTTAAGCATTTATTTCTGTGGCCAATACATTTTTCTTCTGTTTTCCGGACTCACATCCCACACTTCTGCCCTGTAAAATATTACACCCCAAACTCTTGTCCTATATAAATATTTATTTGTTTCTTTACTTATTTCTTTATGCCAGAATATTGGGTTGAGTTATGGCTTTCTTTACTTTATTAAATATTTCCTTGATTTTTTCAAAGTGATGTTTACTTATTAATTTAGTATTACCCCTAAGTATGTTTTCCCCCACTCCCTTTATGGTTCTAGTTACGGTTTGTTGGTTTCAGTTGAAACAACAACATATTCACATTTGCTCTTGTTCATAGCAAGTCCAAAGCGTGCATATTCCTGGTAGTTTCTAATTTAAGTCATCTTCAGTGGCGGTTCGTGTATAGGCACTGCGGAACTGCACCCCCTTTTTCTACTTGATATTATCGATAACATTTATAGCTCCGGATCCTAATAGTCCTTGGAAATGGAAATCCCATCTACACAGTCTGTATCCATAATCAAGTGACAGTACAGTCAACCAATGAGAAAGTTGGATACTACATCCAATTATTAAACTCTTCGAAAGAAAGAGAAAAACATTATCCCAACTTAACAATTATTAACACAAGTAACTACACAACATATTTTGATAAAATATCCAAGATAAGCTACAGTTGAAAGGTAGGCTAAGTGCAGTCACAATAATATATTAAAATCATGAGCTAGTTAATGTAATTGCTATGATAATGCTATTAGTGCTTTCATTTCAATGCACGCGCACACTTTATTTCCTGTGATTCCTTACAGAGTACTACACACCTTACGAATACAGAGTCTGTAGATGGGTCTTAATACATTTAAGAACAAGTACTAGGCTGTATCCGAATAGTCAAGTACACTTGACTTGATGCAGTCTTCATAATTTTACACTTCTTGCAGTTTTTATAGTGAAGACTGCATCAAACTATTCAAACGGCAACACACTTGGGCCCACAGTGCTGCTTGCTACCGAATAACTTTGAAACTATGTAAAAGCCATCTATTAGCTCTAATGAAAACAAAATATTTGTGCAAGTCGGTGCTCAAGCAGACGAAATAATACTCAAACAACGCACCAACGCCGCAAGAAAACTGCATGGCTCATAGCTTTCGTATTCATGGTTACCAAGTCCTCGAGAAGACTGCATCGGTCTAGTCCGCNGTCCCTTGAGTGCCAATGCAGCTATCAACGCCACGAGCCAATGCGACGCCGCATAAGTAGACTATTCGGATACAGCCTTAATAAGCATACAAAGTTGTCTTAGGCCTATGTTTTCAGATATACATTTTACCTAATTAATATGTAATTGGCCAATCAAAATATTTTAATGGCTGACTTGTTTAACGACTTATGGAATTAATAAAATTGCTACTTAAAGGTTTTTTTTGGGGGGGGGGAGAAACTGTAAACGTTCTCTACCCGATATTATGCATATTTTATATAGGCTGTGTCAGTTTGAAGAACATGATGCTTTAGATGTTTGAACTGATCCTTCTGAATAAAATGTAAGGTATATTCTTAAATCATACCTATAATAATACACGTCAACCTTTCCAGCAGAAAGACCAGATTTCCTGATGACTTCTTCCCTTTGCCAACCTTTTGGCAAACCAGTGCACTCGAACTTTTTCTTTTCGTGACTCATCTTCATTTCTAAATATGATAATCTGAAGGTAAATCTGTCAACCTACAGCAAAATTTTGAATAAACATTAAATAAAACATTTTGACTACTATATATTTTATGAATTTTTATAAAAACAAGTACGTAATTGTTAGAGATCGGTTACAAAATGCACTTTAAATTTTTGTTTTGAGTAAATCATGTTAGAGATTTTAGTCGATAGATCTTCGCATCGATTATTCTGTCGTGAAGAGTCGATAGTGTGAGTCGATTCAGAGGATTGAAATTAATGCTCTTGTTATAAGCCTTGTGAACTTAAAAGTATTTTTCTAGGTAAAAAGGTAAAAAAAATATCTTCACACACAACATTAAGGGGCCGAAGAAATAGTTCCAGCGAAATGTCGAATGGATAGTATCGTATCAGTAAATTTTAATCTTGTTCTGTTTCTGAGAAAAAATTAAATATTAAATAAATAGAAACATATTCTCTGAAACAATTGTACTATTCAGATGATATTTATTAAATGTATAGCACTTAGGTTGGTATTATATCCGTGCGGACGCATAAATGATAGTGAATAGTGCACAATTCAAAAGAAAAAATACAATGGGTTATAATAAAACGCAGTGTTTAAAGTTCTAATTAAATCGATTTATCTTTTATTAATGGAAAATTGCTTAAACTCTTTGCACTACTTAATAAGGCATCTAAAAATACTTCACTAAAGGGTTCACTTGAAGAGCCACGATAATTCTTTTGAAACTTAAAATTAATCTACGTTTTGCCTGTGCTGTGATCTACAATTTGATATTTATTTGGTGTTGATTCTATTATTGTCATGAATATAATGCTGAACCTTTCTTTATCTCAGTAACAGAATTGAAAATGTAATTTGGCCCCTATTTTCCAAACATATTTTCCAATCATAGTCATTGTTTCTTGAACAAATAAATTTAGTTAATAACACACAAGTATGGCTACCACAAGGAATTTTAAAGATAAGCACAAAGACTAATTTTTGTCTGCTGTTTATACTAGCGTTTAATTGTCTAAGAGCTTCTTCTCGCATTCTCATTGGTAGCTACGAGGGCTGCGTATCTTGGAGTCCTTGCATAACGCATAAGAATTTGTCGAATAAACTTAATGCGATGTGCATTATTCAATATTCATAAAATATATATGCCATCTTTTAAAATCATGTGTTACATCTCAGTAATGGGCTGGTTTTCTATTCATGCATAACGCACAACTAATAATAAATAGTGCATAGCGAACAGTGCACAATTCACAAGAAAAATACAACGGTGTAAATAAAATAAAACATGAAATCGAAAGTCTTACATAGTATAAATCTTTTGTTCATAAACAATGGCCTAATATCTTTACAACACTAGATAAAGTATATAAAAATTAAAGTTTCAATAAAGTGTGTAACAGTTTAAATTAATTTAATAACCGTTTTGTTTATTACGAGTATATTTATTTCGAGTTTTATTACATTATTTTGCGTTGTCAAGAGCTCTGATGGAGAGTATATGTAGAAGTTGGCTAGATTGCTTTTGTAACCACGGCCTCGTTATATAAAGGATATTCTAATATCCTTGAAATAATTACCTTTACGACGATTTTGACACTCCAAGATAATACCTTCATTTTGAAATTAATTTCTTTATTATTTACGTACTTACGTCAGAAGTGACAGCTGCTAAACACATGTTTTTGTAGATCATATGGTTCGGCGTAGGGATACATAATTTGGTTTTGTAACTTTTCAAAGCTTTTAGCTGTCAGTCAGCATCAAAGAAAACATGGAGCTACTGTATAGAGAGTGTCTCAAATTGTATATTTTCACTCTACTTTCAAATATTAAGAAGTCCAAAGTTTGTGTTCATTGTGTGTAGTTCAGAAGGTTCTTTTTTTAAAGTATTTAGTTTATTTGAACTATGTGATGAATGAGGTGAAATAAATTGTATCCCATGAGAAACTTGCTTAAGTGACAAGAGAGTGAGTGACACATCAAGGATATTATTAAGATGGTTATTTAGGTAAATTACATAAATTTTATAAAATTTTAGCCCTGCAAACTCATTTCTTATTTTGGTGTGCTACAAATTATGGACTTAAAAGTACTAACATCTTAAATTAATATCGATAATATTGCCATTGCATTAATCTAATTAACTGTTAATAAAGCCTAAAATATTTTTTATATAAAAAAATAGAGAAATACATTATAATTTTCTATTTTGTTCCTGATATGGTAGCTGGTTGGCTGGATAAAACCAGCATTAGATAATTTAATTCATTTACCTCTTTTCATTTGAAAATATGCATACAATAAAAGTTTTTTTATATATTCATTTGAAAATAGAATGAGATAATCCACCCCAATACACCACAGGGATTTGAACCTCAAACTCCATCATCAGCAATCCAGTCTAGCATAAGAATGATGCTATAAATAATGCAACCCCTGAAGCAGGTTTGTATTTAGTAGGAATTTTTAAAAATTATTTTCTATCTACAAATACAGGGATTCCCACTCAAAGGTAGCCCCGATGTTCTCCGTCGACAATAATGGCAGTAGTGTCACTGTTTTCACGTAGAGACAGTCGTCTGAAGTGAGCAGTCAGATCTAGGCGAGCAAGTGTTAAACATGTATCAGAATTCAGTGCAAGAGTGTGTGTTTATTGTGAAGACGTGTTGAATTAGTGGGTTCATAAAGAATTGTCAGAGGAAGAATTTATGGGAAAACATTCGGCATGAGATCCAGGCGGTTTCTCCTCAGGTTCTGCCTTCCATCTTCAGGAATATGAAGCGCTGTGTTCCATTATGTTTGTATGCCCAAGGAGGTTACTTCCAGCACACGTTGTGAACAACCTCCATTTCTCAAACACGCAGGTAGGACATATCAATGTTTCGTTTCATTTCGGCTTGGCTTGTCAATATAAACTGACACTTTTCGGGGATACCTTTGAGTGAGACACCCTGTATTAATAATGGTACCAAATATATACATTTTTAAGAACCAGAATTTTAAATATTTTTTTTTGAGAACTAGAATTATTAAGTATTTCGGTTCGACTCCCTGGTATTGCTGTCTCAGAGGACGTTCTTTATCTGTCAATCATTTACTCTTTAGCATTTTTATACAATTCTTAGTTTTTCCTTATGGTCCTGAATGTGGATCACTTGTGGACCACAGTTTGAAAAACAATGATTTAGAATATTTAAGTACTCTGTAAAAACATAGCCATTGCTATGTAGGCATACAGAGACAAACAGGTGCACTCTTGGTGACTACCCCAAACTGCCTTTCTCCAGGTTAATTCCTTTAAAAAACCATTCTCATCCTTATCTTTTAAGTCGTTAATAACCAGAGTGTTAAATTCTTCAGTCCACTTTAAAAAGGCCTGTTTTACTTGTATTATATTCAAATTAAGATGATAAAGGATCATTAAAAAAAATTGAAACAATTCAATGAAGCATGATATTTATATGCAGTTTAATATACAGTATAGTTTTGAATACAGTAGAATATTTCATTACTTTAAAATAGTTTTGTAATATCTTAAAAACAAACATGTTCTATTCAACAGTTAAGAGAGTATGTATCTATACCATAACAAATATTGGACAGCACAAACTTAGTGGTACATCAAGAGTAACATAGTGAAAAGTATCCCAAGTCAACATGCCTATAATCGTTTAAACTCTCATTTTGGTTCTATGTGATTGTGAAAGAACCAAATTAATTTAAAACAAGAGACCAATCACAGTGTGTACATGGGATAGTAGAGGAAGCAAGGCTGAGATGGTACGGTCATGTAATGAAGATTGAAAAGAGAATACCAAAGAAAACGATGAAGATGAAGTATGTAAGATAAATACCACAAGACTGAAAAAGAGATGGGAAGAACAGATAACAGAAAGTGTGCAAGTGAGAGGAAGATGGAGGTATTTTATTAAACTGATGCTGCCACAGGATGGAAACAGATGATGATGAGACCAATAAAAATATTTTAATTAAGAAAATAAGCACTGTAATAAAACATTTTTACCAGCAGAGTTGGCTTAGCAAGCTTGTAGTTATACAAATTTTGTTTGATTGCATATTTGGTCGAGTGAGCTGAAGAACGTTCACCACCCTCATTGTGTGTACTTAAAATTAAAGTTACAGATGTGAGATTCAAATCTCAGATTTTTGGTTCAGCACAATGCTGCGCTACTGACCAAGCTATCAAAGTCATTCATCGGTGTGAACCTACCCATAAACCTGAGATTCGTAACACTTTTTTTTTATTCGTATATCAATTCAGTTTCTAGAAATCTAGAAAAACATCTGTGTGTGATATATTTGATTCCTTTGAAATTTCATAATTCTACAGGGTGTCCAGCCAAAATATATTTTAAAATTCCCCGACTTTTACATGTTTTCCAGAGCCATCTCTCAACTTTTCCTGTCATTCTATTATAAAAATTATTTTATTAAGATCGCAACTTAATGTCATAATATTTTAAACACACACACACATTTTAAAATTGTGACAATATGAAGGTGCGATCTAAGTTAAATAGATCATATTTATATATTAAAAGATCACCTCACATTGGGCTAGTGACATTATTATTATCATTGGCACCCTATCTTACTACCCGTTCGGGTTGTACACACTTACGCTAATGTATAATGGTAGGGTGATTGTGAGATGAAATGGAGGACCTACAGTTTAACGTAGGATTCTAACCAGGATGGAGGCCTGGCATTCCACACTTTCACAAGTTGTGATTAATACACGTCTTGTCAGAGGTGAAGGAAGGGTTTGGCAATCAGATAAATCTGTGCCGGGACCGAGGATTGAACCCTAGACCCTTAGCACTAATGACTTAACTTTGGCTGAAGACACGCGGTAGAGTGGAAAGGTGAGAAGAAAATCCCATGTTTAACTTAAGCATTGAGATTAGTATACTCAAGATGGACAACTGTATTAAACGAGATTCACGATATTAACTGGGGGAAAAATGTTATTTTGACAGTTGACTATTGTAAATGAAAGTCGCTTAGGGCTATTATTTTAGCGGATATGTGAAAATTCCAGGAATTTTGTCAAATCCCCTGACTTTTATAGGTCTCTGGACACCCAGGAGGGAGTTCAAAGTTGTTAAGCAGAAAATAATCTTATTCTTTACCCCCTCCTCCTTATATAACACACTCACTGAAAAAGGTGTCTCATGATAATCTAAAGAGTAATTTTACAATAGTAAAATAATTATTATAATCCTCATGTATGTAATCTTGACTATGTAGTTAATAGAGAATAAATAAATAAAACGTCTTATAAAAATGATTGATAATCAATATGTTATTGAATAAATTTAATAGAAGTGTATAAAAATGAAATTCAAATAAAAGTAAAATCAACAACACATATTTACAAACTCTTTTGATGCTTTTATAGCATCTTCCTCAGAAGTTGTAATATGTATTTTGAAGTGTTTGTAAATGTGTGTTACTGTGGATTCACACATTTGCCAAAAAAACACGTCATGTGACAATCTCTAAACCAATCTAAGGATTTTCGCTTCATCAGCTTGAGATGTTCTGTTAAAGTTAAACTCATCTCTACTTCGTCCACTTTACCTAAACTCTTTGGAATGGGAGACCCAATCAAATCACAAAAATAACCATCTTAAATCAGTGCACATTCGCTGTAGAGCTAGAAACAAGCAGACAGTTTCGTTGGCCGTTGTGAGGATATTTGAAATAACTCGTTAATGTAAAGCGTGTTTATCGATGTATTGGATTGTGCCACGACACAGCGACACAGCGTTATAACTTGAACACAATCGTGACAATGATCTAAAATATATGTTTATACACTGATGTTGATAATCATTTGTTTTAAGTTTGCTTTCCAATGCACCATGGCTCAACATACAACAGTGAATTGCTATGCCATGCAAGCAGATTTTGCTATCTATTTTCAGCAAACATGTGAATCAAGCTTTAGTGTTATTTACTGTTATTAGGCCTACAATTGAACAAGATTGAAAATTAATTCTCAATCAATAAAATAAACTATACTACTAGTTAAAAAACTAACTCTAAATGTAAACAATAAGAAGTGTAATGCTTTCTGGTGGTTATCACAGAGTTAAAGCTGTTGATTAAACATTTTAATCTTATATATTTTATAATAATGGAAATTGATAAAACCCAAGAAAAAAGGGAAAATGTGTGAAGAATTCAATGCATAAAGGTGACCTTTTTTCCTTCTGTCTTCTATAGTAGAGTAAAGGCAACAATGCTGAAATATTACCCTATTTGTGTTAAAATGTGTGTCTGACCACTTCTACTATAAAAGACAGAAGAAAGGAAGAAGATGTCACCTTTGTGCAATGGATTCTTTCCTCCTTTCCTAGGTGGGCTTTCTTCATCAAATGTACTCTTAGTTTATTTCTCATTTTCTTTAATTTTATCAATTTCCATTATTATAAAATTATTTAGCCATTGGGCCACCTCATTTTTTAAACATAATCTCATAGATTGAAATACATAAAAATATTATATACATGTGCACTTGTGCAGAATGTATAAATTTGAAAAAATAAAACAAGTTAACTTCATTCAATTTTAATTGGAAGTTGCAGCAAAGTGGCATAACAAGGCAGAAATATTTTTTTCCTTTGAACATAAAACTCTACTAACAAAGAGTATGCTCTTGGAAATACCAAAAAGTTTGCAGTCCCAATTTTCTGACAACACATTTCCACCATACTTTACCTTCAAAACATTTAAACAAGGTAAAAAAAAAGAAACGCTTTACTCTACAAAGTGGCTGTTACAAGTTGTTTTTTCATCCCCAACACCAAGTATTGCACATCCAAAACCATACATGCAAACTTGCGCAAACACTTGAACACATTTGTACACACAACTAACAGAAATTAAGTACATACAGTAATACAGTTCATTGTTTCATATCACCGAGTGTCATTTAAATACATTATTTTCGTCATTATTTACAAATAGAAAACTAGTTTTTCATTCATCCTTCGTGTCCCCTTAGTAAATGCATATTTCATGTGCTGGGACTATATACACAACATAAATGTACACGATTCAACAGAATGAGGTGAAATGCAGCAGTTCTGTGCGAATTAGGTATTTATAATGCAACTACTACATACATTAACAATTGAGCAGAATATTATTTACATAAGTTATTCACTAACATAAAGAATCTTTTACCATTTTGTCTAAGGTGAATTATGTATGCTACATCTAGTTTTAGCACATTTCAATAGAAACAAAACATGTTTTTACTAAGACCACAACGATAAAACATAATTCACTAACTTAATACTAACAGTTATCACATTTGTAAGTACTATATAATGCTTTTATAATGTGTATTATATTAGGAGATGTAGAGAAGCACTTCTACAATTTTAATGTCTTGTTTAGTTCTGGAATATCTCTACTTTCATAATAGTAACGCTATGGGTGATGCAGGATGTTCTTGATATTATGTCCTGCACTTTCACATACCTCTTAGGTGGAAAAAAAAGTCTTAGTTAAATTGTTTCATATTATCTTGTTATCATCAAACGTGATGTGCACATAAATTGCAATAAAAAAAAAACTTAATTATATTCAAAAAGTTTTGAGCTATCAAAGCAATGAAAAAAAATATCTCTAGTTGGGGAGTAATCAAACTAATTTATATCGTATTGTGTTAGTGTCCAAACAATTACTCTATAGCAGTGGTTCCCAAACCCCGAGTCTGAGGGTCGCAAGAACTTTCCTGAGGGTTGCAAGCAGGTCTATTGTCTCCCCCCCCCCATTATGAAATATTACAATAAGACACACTTCATCAAACTGGGACATCATATGAAGAATAACTGCAATGCTTACAATAGCAACAACATTGAAACAACATTTCAAAACCCTCTTGAACTCGGATAATTTTAGACCCAGCTCAGTTGCGCTCTTTCTTACTTGCCAACTTGAAAAGGCTCTTTTCCCTCTTCTAAGAAGCTTACCTTGGTGAACAAGGATTTTCAGGTCTTGTAATGATCAAGATCCTCAAAATAATTTACGTTGTACTTTGCCCATCAACATAGTTGTCACTGAAAAAAACTGTTTTTGTAACTAACCAGATTTTTAACATTATTATTATTATGTAATTTTTCATTTGTAAGATTAAAAAGTTACTTAAATTGATTCAATTTAGTTGATAACGTTTATCTATACAAAATAAAAAACTTGGAAGAATTTTTCCTAAAACAGCATTATAGTAGCCACTGAAGTAGTCTTCTTTGGTCACTTATCAAACAGTGTTACAATGTCAAATATTCATTAAAAATGTGGTACTAGATTATAAAGTTATTGAAATAATTCTGTTTTATTATTCATTATCATTCAATCAAATTAATTTAATATACACTAATATGAAAATAGGTAAATGAAACTACACCTTTGGGTCGCTAGACTGGGAAAATATTATATTTAGGGCCGCGATCAAAAGTTTGGGCAACACTGTTATGGAATTATGAGCTCAAAAGGCACTGCCAACTATTCATGTCTTGAGCCAGTCTATTTATCCATTCCACCCTTTCTATTTAAGGTCCATTATAATGTTATTCTCCCACCTACGTCTAGGTCTCCCCAATGGTCTCTTCCCATTGGATTTGCCAGTCAATACTCTGAAAAAAGTTCTTGATATTCCGAATTGCATTCCATGTCTTTCAAGCTCAAGGTAGGGATAGGGTGTAATAAGGCAGACTGGATAGAACTAGCTCAAGGTAGGGATAAGGTGTAATAAGGTGGACTGGATAGAACTAGCTCAAGGTAGGGATAAGGTGTAATGAGGCGGATAGGATGGAACTAGCTCAAGGTAGGGATAAGGTGTAATGAGACGGACAGGATGGAACTAGCTCAGGGTAGGGATAGGGTGTAATAAGGTGGACTGGATAGAACTAACTCAAGGTAGGGATAGGGTGTAATAAGGTGGACTGGATAGAACTAGCTCACGGTAGGGATAGGGTGTAATAAGGTGGACTGGAGAGAACTAGCTCAAGGTAGGGATAGGGTGTAATGAGGCGGACAGGATGGAACTCAAGGTAGGGATAAGGTGTAATGAGACGGACAGGATGGAACTGGCTCAGGGTAGGGATATGGTGTAATTAGGTGGACTGGAGAGAACTAGCTCAAGATAATAGTGCGGCAATGAAATTTTGAATTTCTAATGCCATTGTAAGATGGGTCACTCACTACATGTTTGATTCAAAATCCATAACTTTATTAAATCACATAATGCACAAATGAGAACTGCTCTGAATTGGCAAATATGTTCCGGTTATCAATTTTGTTTGGTTTTACTTATCTTGTACTAAAATTAAAGAAGCTGATAACAGAATTTTTGTTGTTTCTATAAGCCAACGACAAATAGGGGTGTGCAAAGTAAAGCTTTGAAATTTATAAGAATATATATGCTTCAACTCAGCTTTGAAAAAAATTTCAGCTTAACCAATGAAAATATTGACAGCTGAAATAATCAATTTATGTTCAATCATTACCCTTTTTAGGTGTTATATACATTACAAATTAATGTCCATATGACACAATATGAAGCTGTGGTAACTCATCATTGAGTGCACAAGTCTAAGTGCACCACTTATAATTTCATACAAAATAGTATTTATATTATTTAAATAATGACACTTCATAATGAATACAGCGAATATGCCCTTGTATGTGTCATTATATTTACTATTCCACCTATGAGCATGACTACTTACACTATAATTCTTCTCACAATTTTCGTTGCCCAGTTGTGGAAGCGCACAACCATTTGAGCATGGGCATTAAGAAAAAAGATAGGTTGTTGGCCTGAATAGCAAGTTTTAGAATGTCCTTTTAGCAGGTGGGATGGTGCAGAACTCCACAGAAAACTCAGTCCTCACAAAATGATTTATGTACAAACATGAGTTTATGTAACCAGTTGTTATTGTGTTTATAATCATAGCTAGCATGCTTTTCTTTATAACAAAATTAATTATGAGCAAACAATTTTGCTAAAAATATTTTCATACTTTAACTCTAGAATAGTTGAGAGGTTTGCAAGATCTAAAGAAAAAAGAATGGAGTTTTTACTTAAAATAGATTGGGCCATTGAAGTTATTATCTTGTAATAATTTTATCCATACATACAATAGATTATCTCAAGTTATGTAATTTTTTATGTGTATTAATTTTGTGTTACTTTTACTTTAAGCTTAAAAAGAAGTGTATTTTTTTTTTATCAAGTTGCAAGGTATAAATAGCCTACTGATGTAAAATGTTTGCCTAAGTAAAATGGTGGGTAAAAATTGTTAAATAATAAGTGCCTACTTGGATTTGTGCACCACCCGTTTTTATGGTTACCAGCTGCCATTGATTTGAAGTAATAGAATTGCATGTTGCAATATTATCTTGATTTATCAATTTCGAATGAAGTATTACAAATAATTGTGCAATTAAAAAAAAAAAATTTAGTGCCTAAAGTTTACAAATACACACAATATAATATTTTTCAAAGCATAACCCAACTAGCCAAAAATACTTTAATTTAAATTTGGCTTCAAAAACATTTCATACATTTGATTAGAGATCACTTCGAATTGAAAAAGTGGACTTCACACACCCCTAATGACAAACAACACTGTATATACAAAGCCTTATTAAAATTATTACCAATGAAGTTGTGCTTATCTCGTTAATCACCTCCTGTAAATTTCAGTATCGGTACAGATTTGTTTTTCATGATCATCTATCTCTTTAGGGAAAACCTCTTTTCACTTTATGCGGTAATTGTATTATATTTTGAAGAAGGTATAGGAAAGGTGGATAGAGACAAATGTTTATATCTATCTTTTCTGTAGCTTCTTCAAAATTTTGTCACAAGAATTGTTGAACTTGCATTTTTTTAATTTGAAGCGTGAAAACAACTTGATTTTAGTTTTTTAAGTAAATTAGATGTCTTTAAGGAATACCCTTTTTTTGATTTAAAAAAAATTCATTTTGTTATATTTGAAAGAAGGTAAAGGGAAGATGGATACATATACATTACATCATTGTGTTTATATCTATATATCCTTTACCTCCTTCCAATACAACATTAAGTAAATTGAATTAATATATTATGATTTAATAAATGGTGAATAAACCCAGAGGGACCAAATCAGTGCCAGCGAGTTTGGCTTTTTTGATAAGTTCTAAGCCAACAAGGAGCTATTGGGCTGAAAACCTGGCCGAGTGTAAAAATAATATTTAACATAGGCTCTATTATTTATTTATTTTATTTTAGAAACTACTATTATCCAGAAATATGTAATTGTAACATCTATTAAGCACAGGTCAAATATATGGCTTCAACCCATTTGTTACAGACTTTTTCTTTGAATGGCGCAAGCTTGTTCATACACACATTTGAAGTCTAACTTTTCTACAAGTATGTCGAAAGAAAACCATTAAAAACAATCTGAAAACTAAGCCAAAATAATGTCACAAATAAAGTTATTTCAATGAAAGTGTAACATAATATAGACTATTATATAGTAACTTCAGTTCAGATTAGTTTTTTTTTCAGTCTTAAAACATTACCAATAAAAAATGACTATAAATTGTATACAGACAATCCCATTTTTTTATCGAATAGAAAAGCTGTGATAAAACACATATTTATATATTGTAAGATCATTAAATAAGTGAACCCATTAATTATTTTAAAACAAAACTATATACAAAGGGAAATATATCTTTGTGTGTGTGAAAAGCAAATAAATACATTTTTTTCTTCCAAAATAACTTGGGTCGAGAAAATGGTTTTTCATCGTACTTTAGACTTCATCTAACTCCTTCCTTCCCCAGAGCCTAACCTCTCACCAAAACAAACACCTGAGGTCACCAAATTAAGCAGGTCTGGCTTGCTATTTGTTTCTTTCATGGCTCCCTAAGGAAACTTAATTAGGTTGGTTGTCGAATGGGCTTCTACTTCCGTGGTAATGCGTGCCATAACTCACCCTCAGAAATTAAGTAAGCTTCAGATTGACTTAAGTCAATCGTATGGCAGGACCGGCAATAATAAATCTCTTGGCACAGTGGGCTATTAATATGTCTAATAAAATGGCATATATATATATTATTTGTTTACATCAAGTTAGCTCTATAATTTTAATTAAATCAGAATAATTAACAAAAGATGAGTTAGTATATTATTAGTAAATTTTGAAAAATAAAACCTGGACATGGGAATCAAACCCAGGATCTTTGGTTTAGTGCGTCAATGCTCTAACACGAAGCTATCCAGAATTCATACCGTACTTAAGGTCAGTCTTCACTCATAGTTTAAGACTGATTCTGTGATGGACTTTTGGAAATCATCGGCTACCTATTGAGCTATCATTGATACAGAGCCACTAGTGACTCGGGAGTGGCTTTATGATGCAGTTTGTAGAAATGGCACTGTACAAGAAAGTATAAGTTTGTACAATTATTTATACAGGACTAGTGAAGCTTGGGAAGCTGAAATGATTAGAGATGGGCCACTCAAATCTTCGAATCCACCGAATCCTGACGAGTATTCGAGATTTGACGTTTTATTGGATTCAATGGTTGAATCTTTCTCCTCATAAAAAAAGCTTAATATTTCGATTTTTTAATTCAAAAATTACTAAGTTAGGCCTACTTGAAAAGCACAACTTAATCCGTAATCATTATTCATTAATTTTTCGAACAAAAGAGATAAACAACAATATTTTTTTTAATAACAATAATTGTTAGGTGTAGAAAATTTAATGTGCCTAATACCCTAACCTTACACCCCTATGGGAAACTTGGACTCAACTGTTTCAGCGCATGTTTACTTCTGCAACTTCCACCTCATGAACAATCTTGTAAATATTTTAATGAACACATTAAATCTCTTCAAAAACTGAAAATCAAAGCTAGAATTACAAATAAACTCGAAATAAATAAAACAAATTAAGGCTTTTTTTAAGAGAAATAAGAACACACATACAAGAATACAAAGTCAGACACCGTGACGTATATGTTTGCTCGCCAGCGCCAGAGTGATGATGAAGTAAACATGATTGTTAATTCTTACTACCCAACTGGTTTTAATTATCTACAACTAAGCAAAGAATCTTAATTTATTTCATACGATCTTTAAGTTAGATATTTTGTTGGGTTTCATAAAAAATAAATAATGTCAACAGTCAGACACCGATAAAAATGTTTATATATCGGTTGTTTGTTTAAAATCGAATCAGGTAATCTGATCACTTAGTAAGCGCTATTAAATTTTAAGAATCAAATAACAACTTGCTAATTCATAATTTGTTTTTAAATTGATTTTAACTAGGAGTTTTTTTTCTTTCAAATATGTTATAAGTAATTGTAAAAATATTCAAACGCAGTCTTACCTAATAAAATAGGAATGAACATATTGCAAGAGTCGAAAATATGTTCGTGTTTTAAATAGTATGTATTCTCAGAAATCAATAAATCACAAAAATTGAATATGTTTCTTGTTTTCTATGTGAAGATAGATAAAAGACATAAAAGATAATAATAATACATACTAAGGCATTATTGAGTTCATTATTTCCAATGCATGTTGATTTAGTCTTTTTTTTAAAATCTGTTTGTATTTTTATTTTAGATTTCTTATCAAAATAAATAATAATATCTCAAGATGATTAAAGTTGATCAAAAGGTAACTAGGCCTAATCTGTTTGTTTATTTCACACGTTTTTTTTAGAAACTTAACTCATTCTAACAACACTTTTAAAAATAACTAAATTAAAAGACACTCAAATTTTGATTGATTTGATTTATAAACAATAATATGAGTCCAGATTGTTTAATTTGGCTGGATTTTAACCAGTATTTTGCGAGGGGTGGTTGGGGACGATTAAAATTGAAAGTATGATTGAAATAAATCTTAGGGCCAGTTTCATAGTCAAGTTTAGTACGCCTCAAGTGCGGCGCTACACTATTTTCATGACGACACCTACCTAAACTCGAATGGAATGGGCCGTTCTCGCATAGGAGACTGGCCCATTCCATTCTGGTTTAGGTAGGTGTCGTCATGAACATAGTGTAGCGCCGCACTTGAGGCGTACTAAACTTGACTATGAAACTGGCCCATAATTTACAGATTAGCCCTATATTGTGTAATGTAGGTCTATTTGTAAATCATTAAAATTTTTAACAATATGCTGGGATTCGAATTCAAGATTTGGATTCGACCCATCTCTAGAAATGATATTTAGTAAGAATATAGCTGCACCAAAAATCATATTTGTAAATTTTGAAAAATGACCCTGAGCACAGGAAAAATCCTGGATAGCTGAGTGGTAGAGCATTGGCACAATAAGACAAAGGTCCCAGGTTCAATTTTTGTGTCCAGGTGCCAAGTGTTCGAATAATTGTTTTTCAAAATTTACGAATATGTTATCTGATGTGGCCATATATTACTTTGAAAGCAAGTTTGTATCCACTAAAGGCTTGCTAGGTCTATCGTAGTTTCACCAGAGCCCCTTCAGCCGTCACTTTTCAAGGTTCCTCCAAGAGGAATAGTAAAGGAAGAGCCAGGACAGGATAGGGAAGGCACAAATAAGGTGTTATGGCCATGCGAGAAGAACGGAGAGGGAAAGGATGACCAGTAAAAATTTGTTTATATAACATAACATGCTGATCTTACGAGCAATCTTCACAGAACCCACACCAGAACTTTTAGGTGGATGTAGATGCGGACTGCATTTCATCCTGCTCATACCATGAGTATTTTTCGGAAAAAATCTACTTTGCGCAACAAATTTTGGTCCTTCAATACCTTGTCATAAAACTTATAACACTCTGTTATAATTTTGTCCTCAAATTAGCACGACTCTCATAAATTTGACAATAAATCTACATATCTCCTTAGACCCTATGCTACTAAAAAAAAATCCTAGAAATATAAACATTTTTCACTCATTTTAGACCATATTTGCATCCAACTACCTCACAACTATAGCTTTATGAGTGGCACAAATATTTAAGCACATTTTAGAGTTTTTATAAAAAAAGGGACAAAAACAGCATTTTTACTAAAATGACGGGACAACCGGGACACGGCGAAAAGATGGGACTGTCCCATTCAAAACGGGGCGTATGGTCATCCTAGCCAAATGGCTGACGGGAGTAAGTAAGAGAGTGGAAGAAAAAGAGGCTGTGGCGAGGCTTGTGTTCCAAGCCAGTGGCTGGAAGGTGTTTACGATGATCATGAAAATGTGGCCGTATCCATACTAAAGGTAATTCTGATCTCCCAAGCTTCACTACTCATTTACAATTAATTGTTCAAGTGTGTGCTTTTCCCAAAGTATACTATTAGTATGCATATAAAAACAAAACCACTAAATGTGTTAAACACACATCAATGAAATATTTGAGTTCAAGTGCGGGTTGATATGTGTAATATTTCTAGAAATAGTTTTTAAAGTTCATCTAGTTTAGACACATTACTAAGAATCACCATATTTTCTAAGTATGTATGAAGCATAATTCAAGACTAACTGTTTTGATAAATATTTGTCATTTCAAACACCAATTATAGTAATCACTGAGGAAATGTCAGCTGTATCACTCTACTTAAATGAGCCTCAATTATTTTCAAAATTATAAAATTGTGAGAAATATTCTAAGACCATCATAAATATAAAGAAAATCTTTCATAAACCTTTATAATATCGATAGTGGATTTTGGTTAAATGGGACACATCGAGACTATATCCCTTTAGCACTACTTCCCCTCCCATATGCATAGATAGTTGTTTACAGGGAAAAGGCCTAGTCACAAGCGAGGCATAATTTTATGTGTTGACAGTAACACATTGATGAATAATAATGTTTGCACGCTGAAAATCGGCACACACTCAAAAGTTTTTCCTTATTTTACATCTCTTTAAAGAAAATTACTTTTAACTTTTTGAGCTAAGTTGGGGAATTGTGTTGTATGTTTGTTATTTCCTCTCAAAGTGTTCCTACATACAAAAACATTTAGATCATGATAGTGGATGGTAGTGTGTAGTTTTATTTAAGAAGAAACCATCACATTTTTGATATTGGTTTTGTGCAGCGGTCCGCAAACTTTTAAATTTTGCAGACCTCTCAAATTTTTATATGAATCGTTGTAAAAGTATTATGGTACTAAATTTAATGAGATTTAGAAAATTTAGGTCAGTACTTTAACCCCTAAACCACGGAGACGGATTTTCTCACTGTTTTCTTTCCTCAGTATGAAAAAGGAAATTTCCAGAAAATGAAAACTAAGCACATATTTTTTGTTATTTCTTTGTTTTGAACTAATTGTTTAAGAACAAGTTATTGTTCTAAAACTAAATAAACCTCTTAGTCTCCTCCTCAATTGGAGACACTTAGCGCCCCTATGGATTGTGAACCACGGATTTAGTGAAGGCTCGAAGATGGTTTGTATTTTTACTGTGAAAACCACATAGTGTGCATTACTTATATTTATGTCACTTTTCCTTGCATCTTCTTCCATTTATTGGCTACACAACTAAATTCAATATTCAAACCTCATAATTAGTATAGTCATTCAACATTAATAAAAGCAAATTGTAACATTTAAAAAAATAGTTAAATCTAATTAATTTAATAAGGAAGAAGACTGGTAGAGAATTTAGGATTAAGTGATTGGTCAACCAAGCCCCCAAGGAGTTTTAAATATTTAGGTTTGAGTTTGCGCAAATATGATATCATGAGTTACAAACTAACAGAGAACGCATCATCTTACAATTTTTTATAATAGCTTGAAAACTCAATGTAGGAATATATAAAACATTTTGAGAGGTGGAATGAAAAAAAGTGTGGTTAGCAATTATCCCATTCATATCTAATAATAATGTTATCATTAATCAACTAAATCATATCTTGTTGCAAATTCACAGTTCTTTTAGAAAAAAAACAACCCTAAATATCCAAAAAGATAGTAAAATCATGGAAGGACTTTTTAGAAAATTAACTGAACTGAGTATATCTTACCACTAAATTGACCAATAATTCTCTCTTCATTAAATAAATGATAAACTTTTTATAATGATTCGTTCACATACTAAAATTCAACAAATGAGTATAAAAATGCCATTCTTGTCGAACATATGCAAAAAATAACTATTGAACTTTTGATTTAGTCAAAATTAATATAGATTCATATAAAAAAAAATGCATAATCCAATTAAGTAATGTAAACTAGTTGGTCTAAGAAAATCAATATTGGCTTATGTCATTTTGTTCATTTAACAATATAATATAATTTTTATTTATATGTACATAATATATATCATTTCTATGAGCGATAACTTTGCTAAGTGATACAAACTTTCATTTGATTGCAACAAGACACTTCTAGCGTGTAGCGTTACGTCACATTTGCACCTCAAATGCTTTCACAGCAGATGGTGGTGCGATAAAAGGGTTGGTATTACTAGCGGCAGCTTGTTGTTGGTTCCTAGCCGCTATGGCTGCCCATTCTGCATCAAACGGGTCTCGCGGTACATACGGTCCACCATTAGCGTTATGGAAGGTCTCTGCAGAGCCCAGAGAATGGGTGCGCAGGTGTGAGAGTGGTGGGGGTCGTCGAGAGTGCACACTCGTGGAAGAGACCACATTGCCCAGCCACTGATCTGGACGCGGCAGCTCTGTGCGAGGGTATACTGAGGTCACAGGGCTGCAACAAATTTAAATATAAGGCATATCATTAAGGGTTTATTACATCCAAATATATTAAGAGGGGGTCAAATTCACTATTTACGAATCCGAACTTCTATTTACCTTTGAATTTTGAATCCAAATCCGAATTTTGGAAAAAATTGTTAACATTGGAGGAAGTACAAATATAATATATTATAGAAAATACTAATAATAATTAATATATTTGGAAGAAGGTACAGGAAAGGTGGATAGAAACACATAAAAGGGGGACGAACACAATATGGCCTATACAATGAAAAGAAGAACACAGTTCACACTTTACACTGCTGCCAATGGACAAAGAGGTAACAGATGTCTCTTAAAGAAAATTGATCGTCACCGCCCACTCCCCCGACCTAGGTTTCATTCTATCGAAACTCATCAGGGAGGAGTGCGAAACGCGCAATGCAACTTCCTAAAAGAGAAAACCAAATATAATACCTCATAAAGCGAAAAGAGGATTTCCTTAGAGAGTTATATCATAATAATAATTAATAAAATTCTTTCTTATGATCCATTCATAAAGTGTTAAATTATTGGTCTGGTGCCTGGTTGTTAAGTTCATCCTATGATTATAATAGGTTCTGAACAATAAATAAGCAGTATTAGAGCTCTAAAACAAATTTCATTTGAAAAAATGATATAAGTTTTTATTTTTAAGAAAATCTCTTTAAGGATTTGAGTCTCTAATCTAAATTTTCTTGCATCCTCAAATCTTAATATCCCCAAGGATTCCAGGATCCCACTCCTAGATATAAATTATTATTGGAATTATTATGGAATTTGAATAAGGAAGTAGTTGTTTACACTCTTAGTTTTATGAAGAGTGTTTAAAGAAGCTATAAATCACCTAAGCCAAGTGTGTAGAAATTGTTCAATCATGAGGCTGCATTACAAATTTTAAATATTGAGGGGGCCGTATTTCTGAACATACAATATTGTCAGTTTCTTAAGTAAAAATAACTCCAATTTAATAACTTTTTATTACACATAGAAAATTAGTATACAAAATAACAAGAGACTCGTACTATATTATCTCATAAATTTTTGCAGTGTTGATCAAGCGTTCTTTAGAAAATTGACCAACAAGGAAGCATGTTTAGAAGACCCAAAGATTTAATTATAATGATTAATGACAATCTAGTTTTCTTACGCGATCAACGGGCTGGACATACCTGGTCTAAGGTATCTCTCTAGTGTTATGACTGGCTTGCTGAAGACAGGGAGATAGGAGTCCGAATCCCGGTCTGGTCTAATGATGGTGGTTTTTCATAAATGCAAATGCGAGTTGATTCCCTCTAAAATTAAAATGCCTCCTTCCTCACTATCCATACTTCATTAGAGCAATTATCATATATGTGTGTAGCCTCAACAGGTAGTAAGATGTGGAGATGATCATAATAGTAATTATAATATCAATTCATAGCAAACAGTCCTTCAATCTTATCTTACGTCTCTTGTACAGCTACCTATGTTTAATTTAGTTAAAACCAAATCCTCAAAAATATGATTATCTAAAAATTAATAATTTATGTTTGTGGTTAGTGCACGGATCTATTAGAAAATCTAATTTTGTATTACATTACTCAAACTAGAATAAAACTCAATATATCTATATATATATTCAAATGGATTAAAAGTTTAAGTGAAAAAATACCTATTGGTCACCAAAATAAGATGGAATAATAACTCACCCGACAACAGTGGTGCTGGTTGGTGGCTGCTGCGGAGGTGTGGGGTGGCACGGGGTGGGAGTATGGGGGAACCCCAACTAACTCGAGGGCCTGCCAACGTCACACCACCAAACAAGTGTGCTGTCGTACTGTTGTTGTTGTTGTTCATCTTGGTTTCTTCTGATATGGAATGATTACTCTCTGGGAATAAATTATTATCTTCATGAGTGCAAATGTTTTGTGACCCAACAAAAATATCCTCTCCAATAATATGAATAAAGGCTTACCAAATGGAGCCGGCCGAGATCAAATTACAGCTACTCATGGCCAGATCAGCCATTAGTTTTAGCTAAATAATGTATCTGGTTCAAGCAGATACATTAGAAAGTCATGGTCAAGTATTTCCATCCTAGAATTGCATTTTCTTAAAAATATTCTGGGCAGTGTGCAAGAACGTTAGTAGAATGCTTAGTGGACCGATAGTGTGGCCCCAAACACACTATCAATCCACCTTTTAACATATGATGACACAAGAAAACCCAAACTAATGTCCATTTAGTATTCATAGTCAACTTCTTGCATACAACCCTTAATATTTATAGTTTTTTGTTTGTCAATGCGTTTCACTAACCATTGCCATTATATTTATATGTAATAACTATGCCATTGTGTTTGGGATGAGAAACATTTAATTTTGAGGATGTGTACCCACATTTGCATGGAGGGAGAGGGAAAATCATTTAGGGAAATCCACCCTCAGTAAATCAGACTGGGATTTAAACTTATCTCTCGGTCTATGACAGGTCAGTCTATTGCGAAAGTCATCAGACTATTTAACCTCTATTCTGGTTAGTCTTTATAGTATTTTCTTGTATACAACGATTTGGATGATATATTTCAACGTGACTTTAATAACAGTAATAGTGCCATGCAGTGGCGTGTCTTGGAGTGTTGCAAGGGAAGCAGACCTTTTTAAAACTGTACCTGTGATGTGTTCTCACCCACTTGAACCCTATTTGACCAACCATACATCTGCTCTGCTCTACATGCCTCACACGGGAATCTATTCCCCTTAATACCTGACCAATGAGGGTTCTACTGATGGGTGTGAACTATTCTCTGGTACAGTGTAAACTAATATTGTTAGCCCGGGCAACACTTCACTCCACTCCACTGGTGCCATGTCATATGGATGTGCGTTGGCAAGTGTTAAAATTTGTTTAATATTATATAAGGAGTAAAGTACCTGGTGCTGGGACAGCGTTGTTGACATAGAACAGCTCTCTACTCGCCGTGACGGTGCTGGTGCTCACAGGAACCCTCTACAACAAAACAACCTCATCCTGGTTAACTATCCCATACTATCAACAAATATTTGAGTTAGAGACATAAATAATAACTGTTTATTACTCTACTGCAAAAATTTAGCAAATTAAATTTAATAAGGAAAACCTTAAAAGAGATATTTGTAAATTTTGAAAATTACTTGTAGACATGGGAATCGAAGCTGGGACCCTTGGCTTAGAACCCCAAAAACTCCACCACTGAGCTATTCAGGATTCGTTCCATGCTAAGGGTTATGGAAGAGTCTGTTATATATATCTCTCTCTCCATTTCCTGTGTTTGTCCTTTATGTTACTTGTTACTTTTACATGTTCCTTATCTAAGTCTCCTATCATTCTTTACCAATTTCCTTTTTCTTACGTTTTTTTTGTTTCCTCTTTTAGAAAGTTGTGTTTTTTGGTTTCCTCTTTTAGAAAGTTGTGTTGTGCGTTTCACAATCCCTTCTGATAAGCTCAGATATAATGAAAATTAGGTCAAGAGATTGGGCAGTAATGATCAAAAATTTCTTCAAGAGGTGGAAATTATCTCTTTAATATGCGGCAAAAATGTAAAGTGAACTTCGTTTTTCTTTTCATTGTAAAAGCCATATTATATGTTTGTTCCTTTTTTTAAGTGTTTTTATATCTATTTTGTATACCCTTTTATATATAAACCGAATATTTAATCAGTTACTTAATATAAAAGTGCTTTTCCCCCCTGGGTGTGCAGGGCCAAATATTTAATTCAAAGTAAAGATGAATCTTGCATACGAAATATTCCCAAACACAAAAAAAGGGGAAGTATTTGTAGGTTTTGAGCTAAAAAAATTATCTTTGTGCATATCTATATAAGTTTAGACACTAAAAGTAATTCATATACCAAATATTTTTTTTTTGTAAAAAAAGTTTAACATTTTGTTATAAGGTGGTAAATCAAGCTATTATCACAAAGTGTAATTCAATTACTCCAAATGTGTGATGTAAACCATTAACTTGTATAATACAAAGCAGTAAAAAATTACAAAACTTGAACATAAATGTGAGTTTTATCTGTTAACATTTTTACTGGGGGTAAAATTGGAATTATTTGAAGCAAAGTATTAGTTTTTGAAGCTTCACACACCTGTATCTGTCACATGATTTTAGTGATTAGCAAAACCAGGTGCATATTTCCTTATAAATATCTAATTTGAAGCACTGGTAAAGATTTGAACACAAATCCTCACAGGACACTCAAAAGTAGGAAGTCCTATAAACTAAACACCTTAACGCTCTTTGTCCCAGCGAAGGCGTGGGGAATAAAGATTAATATATTATTAATAATATTTAGCACAGTGTCTTACTACCCGTTCGGGTTATACGCTTTAAGTACTAATTACTCTAATGGATTAGGAATTGGGAAGGTTGAATTAGAAGAAGTGAACCCGCATTTGCGTGGAAGGAGAGTGGAAAACCATTTAGGAAAAACCACCCCCAGTTCAGCCGACCGAGATTCGAATCTCAATCTTCCTGTCCTCAACAGTCGAGCTCAACACGACAAGCGCGTTAGCCAACTACGCCACCGAGGCAGGTGAATAAAGATTACACTGATAAAAGTGGATGGGGTTAAAACAGTGATTCTTAACTTTGAAGTACCTGAATGGCTGCGAGTGAGTCTGCTAGGAAATTGTCAGCATTGGATAGGAGAGTGAGTCCTTGCGACAATTGTTGGCACATCGCACTCACAGAGTCACCTCGGTCGCTGAGAGGGGATGATTCCGGGATGGGGCTCACTGTAACATAAACACCAGTATAATTAAAATTAAAAAATTGAAATAAATACCAAATGAACAAAGCTTAAAGAGTCAAAGTAAAAGGGATTCAAAACTATCTGAACTATTTATGGGAGAAATATTATTTTAGTTTATTTAAGGGTTCACATAGTTTGTAAGTTTTGAAATTGACCGATGTTACCAAATTTTGAAGCCCAAAATATATGCATTATCTCAGTGTTTAATATGCAAAGTTATGTATGTTTCCCGCTTTCAATTAAATTCTTAAATATTAAAGACATAAATATGTAAATGTCCGTTGTAAAATTGAATGTATTGGAGGTATAATTAATAGGCTACATTGGGTTATGTTCATCTACTTAGTATTTCAACCCTGTATTTGTGTGCTTTGACTAGTTTATATAAATGAAAAGGGTAGTTGTGTTTAAACAAGTAATCAGGAAATTTAACTCTCCCCTCCCTACACACTCCTCCAATTAAAAGCGCTAATTCACTTGAAATCTCATCATCACACTTCTAAATTAAATGTATCCAACCAACCAGAGGACAAATTTATGATTTGATAACAGCAAAAAGTCACATTTTTTAAAAGGAAACTGAACTAAAATCATGAAAGGTCTAACAGGTTTGAATGTAAATGAGATTCCAGTAACGAAAATATTTATTGACAGTTAATGTAATACAAAACTTAACATTAAAGTTAAATAAATAATAATAAAATGAGTGATAACATAAATCAATAACAAAGTTAACAGCAGATACATGGGGCTTTGTTTTATTAAAATGAATCACTTAATAATAACTAACACTATTTTGGAACATGTTTTACTTGAAGGTGACCTGGCGGTCTAGGGGTAAGGTGTCAGACTTCTGTGCTGGCGGCCGGGGTTCAATCCTCTGTCCCGGCAAAGATTTATCTGATTACCAAACCCTTCCTTCACCTCTGACAAGACATCTTGTGAATGTGGGGAATGCCAGGCCTCCACCGTGGTTCGGATCCCACGTTAAACTGTAGGTCCTCCATTTCATCTCACAATCACCCTATCATTACACATTAGCGTAAGTGCGTATAACCCGAACGGTTAGTAAGACGCGGTGCTAATAATAATAATTTTACTTGAATTGAAAAAATTACAGCATTGAATAGTCAGAAACCACATATGGATTATAATTTTAAATTTCATAAAGCATATTAACTTTTTTTAACACCAAGGTATACACTTACGTACTAATTACTTTAATAAGTTAGGTATGAAGACGGTTGAATTTAGAGGAAGTATACACACATTTGTGCGGAGTGGAAAACCGCTTCAGAAAAACCACCCTTAGTACACTTAAATGGGATCAAACCACAATCTCCCCATCATCACCAGTCTATTATATTGCAAGAACGACACTTTAGATCATAAAAGTGGGTCAAATTGACTTGAAATCATGGTAAACTTATAATGTAATGTTTGTATTTTAGATATAATAGATATTGTTTTGACAAGAACTTGAGAATTCAAACATTCTACCCATATTTAAGAAGCAATTAAGTTATTTTACTAAAAACTGTGTATGTGTATGTGTATATATATAATTTAAAATAGTACAAAGATAAAAAAATATACATAAAAAGAGAAAATAAACATAATAAAAGCAAAAATATCTGGACCAATTAGGTTTTGTTGGCCAATAGTATATTGCAAATTAAAACTCAAATATAAAAAACTCACATTTTTTATCAAGCAGTTAAAAAGACCTCCTCAATACAAAGGAAATGGTAAATTTAACTCTTGTGACGAAACCTTTGCCTTGAGTTGATTAGTACAAAATCCCAAGTGAGTACATGCAACTAATTGTGAGCGAGACAGGTTAAAAGTTAGACATGTCAGGGAACACTTACTGTTGGTCGACAGGTGCATCGACGTGGCAGGTAGAGACTGCAACCTACTGCGGTATGGAGGCGCAGGACTTGCTGAAAACACCACCACACTACAAGCTACCACCACCATTAGTACAACCACAACTACTGGCACGGTGATTATGCTTAAGGAGTAGCACAAGAAGTCAAGACAGGAATTCCCATTTTAATGAGTTTAAATTTAATTTGGCGAGTTTTATAACAATAACATTGAAAGAAGAAAAAAAAAAGATAAATTAATGTATAATTCTAAAAATAGTTTTTAAATGTTATAATGTACTTAATTTTGCACCACATTTTACTACTCGTTAGGGTTATACCCTTAAGTACTAATTATGCTAATGGATTAGGAATTGGGACAGTTGAATTTGGAGGAAGTGAACCCGCATTTGCGTGGAGGTAGAGTGGAAAACCATTTAGGGAACACCCCCTCCCCAGTTCACCCGAGTGAGATTCGAACCTCGATCTCCCTGTACTCGGCAGTCTAACTCAACCCAACTAGCGCGTTAGCTAACTACGCCACCGGGGCAGGTTTAAAATGTTATAAATTATTATAATCTTATATTGAAGAAGTTTATTTTGTAATCATGTTATTTTAATTGTCTACAACTCAGGGTATTTCGTTTATTCACAAAAATGGCCAGTAGGAATCTCTTTGCCAGGAGGTCTAAATTAAAAAAGTATTTGGAAGCTTATATCTATCAAGGATAAAAAAAAGTTAATTTTGAAATGCAAATCAATGTTGACCAGGAAAGTGTTTATACTCTTAAACAAAAGAGGGAAAGAGTTATCAGCAGATAGACAAGAGGCCTCGCAGGGTGACCTATTCATTTTCTTCCCTCTATTTCTATTTCATACATGGTGACCTGGCGGCTTAGGATTAAGGTGTCGAACTTCTGTGCTAGGGGTCCAGGGTTCAATCCTCAGTCCCGACACAGATTTATCTGATTGCCAAACCCTTCCGTCACTTCTGACGTGTATTAATCCCAACTTATGAATGTGTAGAATGCCAGGCCTCCACTGTGGTTCGGATTTCACATTAAGCTGTAGGACCTCCATTTCATCTCACAATCCCCCCACCATTACACATTAGCGTAAGTACATATAACCCGAACAGGGAGTAAAACGTGGTGCTTAATAATAATAATAATAATAATAATAATAATAATAATAATAATAATAATAATAATAATAATAATAATAATAATAATATTTCATACATATTGTCGTCTAAAGTGTGTTAGTGTTTAAGTGAGTCAAGTTAAGATGAAGTCCAATTCTCAAAATAACTTGGAATTTGCTAAACAAACAACGTTTAGTCATTTTCAAGAGACTGTATATAGAAATAACTGGTAGCAGGAATCTGACTTCAAAGTACAAATAATAGTCCAGAAAGGTTTTTCTTTTTCACATTGTGGTTTCTCATTAATTTTATGGGTGAATACTTGGGCTTTTTTTAAAAATGACCCTCTTGTCTGATTGGCTAGTTATCGAGTTAATACTTAATTAAAGATACTTAGCAAAAAAATAAAAATGAAGAGAAGAGGAATAAATGAAGAAAACATGATTAACTGATAGAATTAAACTCTTAAAAAATGTCTTTAGTAAGCTAGGTCAGTATTAATAGTCAACAGGAAACTAACCAATTTAAGGTAGTATGATGAGAAGGGGTAAGGGGAGTTAAAAGTAAATTCAACAGCATCTGCACTGTATATAATAGGAAACCAAATTGTGTAAAATACCTGGTTGGATATCAAACCCCGACCCCTCGGTATGAGAGCGGAGGTCACTCTCACATAACTTAGCTGGTGGAAATTGCCTGATTTCTTTCTTTCTAAGGGTTAGTTTAACCATGAATTTTATCGTGTCAGTTTTTAAACATTCATACTAACACCGTGAAAAATTGATCTGTTATAATGTATAACTTAAATCATGTAGTCTTTTACAAATATGATAAATAGAAAGGAACCTCCTAGCATAATCACTCTGCTTAACATGCTCCATTTAACAACATTTTAAGCCATCACCCTACATCATGCGACAGACACAAAGTTTACTCCTTGGAAAATTCTACATAGCATTGTTCACCTGGCTTATTTAAACAAGACAAATAAGTCTACATTTCGGAAAATTTAGGCGCGTAATTATCGATTTCTCTTGTTGAAGGATCAAAGACAAAAAGCATCCAAGACAAATAGAAATCACAATTGTTTTATCAATTTTAAAGTACTGAAAGAATGTAAAATTGATGTGTAATTGAAGTTAAGCTCCTACCATTAAATATACAGTAGTCGATTAATTGGGGCACTGGTTAGTCAGGTTAGCCTTTTATATGGGATACAATTTGAAGAACAGAAAGAAAACAAGTATTTAGCCTGAATTTTTTCTGCTTATTTGAGCCTATTTGCCACTTAATTGGGGCAGTGAAAGTTGTGATTGTACAACAAACTGTGTGTAGATGGCAAACAAACCAGGAAATATATCACCGAATTGAGATATAGGAAGGCATGAAGGCGGTCCTCTATCACCATTAGATACCTGCGCTGACTTACTTCAGTTGCAGTTCATAAAGAAAACACATCAGGCTGCGCTTGATAATATTTTATAAAGCGAGAACCCTTATTAATGTGTAACTTTGCTTGAAACAGTCATTATTTTGACTGTATCTTTATTAAACATATGTGGGTGTGTTTGTTTACTTTTGTGTTAGTTGATTTTAAAAAAATGTTTGCACCAATATAAATTAAATATAGTGTGCTTTCTTTAAATGCCACATTCCTTTTATATTAGTCATACCTTTTTTTCTTTGTAGTGTGTTTTTAAGCTCTACATAAAATTTAACTTAAATGAGGCAGCCGTTTAGTGAGCCAAAGTGATCTAATCCCAATTAAGCTGAATCACTGTACTAATTAATGTAATTTTGATTAAAATAAAACAATTTTATTGAAAATAAATTAATATTTATTCAGAATGTTAAGTAATTTGCTAATGAAGAATTAACTATAAAATATCTATCTAACTAACTAAATAAAATGTCTCATTTGATGTTAGGGTTGTCCAATTAAAAATATAGAGATACTGGTAGTATATAGGATCGTAACTTCAAATAACTCGTACTCCATGCTTTTTAACCCAGTGAAGTGTTACATTTCAACACGACTAGAAATCAAAACCAAGCCTTTATAAGGTGGAATGGCCATCTTATAAACATAGTTCCTTGAAGATCTTGACCGTGAGACAATGGCCTCAAACTAATGACCATATTTATTACTGAATTTTGGCTAGGTACAGTAACAAATTTGCGCTAATTTTAAACATTTCATCTGAAGACAGATTTATCTCTAGTTAATATTTTGGACTAAATGTATTCTTTGGAACTATGATTGTGATAATAGTCTATTTTCAGAAAAATAATGTTTACATACTTAAAAACTTTAAAGTTCTTGTTAATTAAATAAAGCTTAAGATTAGTTTTTGCCCTTTAACTTAGCCAATAACACTACACACCAACATATGAATCATTACATTGCCAGAACTTGCCATATGTGAACAATGTCAATGTTTTGTCAGAATTGGGTGTATGAGAATGGTCCCATGCTAATTAACAGTATTAAAATGAGGATAAGTTCACTGTGTTCTAGTAATAATAGACTGTAGAACATACTTTTTTTTAACTTGTGTCAAAGTGATTATTTTTTAAAAATTCACGAGAGTAAAATTTGAGTACTATAGTTAAAAATAAATTTATATAGTTTATTACACATGTTAATAAAGCAATCTACATAGTTAAAGATTGGTTTTTCGAATCTTTTAATCTTTATGGATAGTCAAAATTTGAGTATCTGAAAAAAATTCAGATTTAAGCNGGGGGGGGGGGGGGGGGGGGGGGGGGGGGGGGGGGGGGGGGGGGGGGGGGGGGGGGGGGGGGGGGGGGGGGGGGGGGGGGGGGGGGGGGGGGGGGGGGGGGGGGGGGGGGGGGGGGGGGGGGACGACGATACAAGAATATTGAGCTATTATGATGCTTATTACTAGTGATCAAATCTCACAGATTAAGCTTACGGTGAGCAGGATATGCAACACAAATGTGAGAATCTATAACAGTAATCAGGGTGTCAACTGGTAAGCCCAACGGGAAGAAACCATTGGTAAGACCTAGACGCAAATGGGAGGATAATATTAGAATGGACCTGAAAAAGATAGATTGTAATGAGGTGGGAATGGATGAAGCTAGCTCAAGATAGGGAGGGATGGTTGGTATGTACCTTCGTAAGTGCGGCAATGACCTTATGAGTTACAAATACTATAGAGTAAGTATAACAATATGTTCTTAATTTTCCCTCTAAATATAAAATAATGTTTAAAATTATTTATGCTTATATAGATCAAGCAGTAAGTACAATGCCTTTATGGCTGAATGGTTTAAACTATTGGGTTGGGCATCCAAATTTATTCATAGAATATTTTAGTTTTGTGTATGGGTTAATCCTATTATCTATTTATTACAGTTCTCGCTGCTAGGGATAGGGATGTGGTATTGAAAGAAAAGTATCAATCCTGTATTCATTTAAAGTATCGGAAGAAAAATATCGACACTGTACTAGTATTGAAAGAAAAATATCGACACTGTACTAGTATTGAAAGAAAAGTATTGATGACAGTAAGTATCAGTATCAAAATTGTGTTGGATCTTGTAAGGTATGATAAAATGTATTGTATAATGGGTATTATAAAAGGTTTTACCATACCAGCTTTGAAAATATCTATGAAAATTTAGCTGATGGAAAGTTATTTAGTAGTTTAAATAGGATTAGTAATATATTATTTCAATCTATTTTGTATCCTTATTTAACCATAGTGAACATTTAATACCAGCACGAGTGTAGATAACAAACAATGTGTTTCTTTCAATACTAATCTGATACTGGAGTGTGAGTACTAATATCAGTAAAAGTAACGGAAATAAAGGCCCCGAGTATAAAAATACTTGTATTAAAAGGAAAATATCGATATTAGTAAAGTATCAATACTTTTTTCACATCCCTAGCTAGGGATGAGATTGTAGTATTGAGCGTACGAGCGTATGTTGAGCTATGTGCTTATAAATCTCAAGTCTATTATAAGTAAACACCATACCTTTAACCACTTAAATTTGATGTGATAAAAACTTGATCTACAGATTTCAAGCAAGGCACAAGTCTGTCATGCAATAAGACCAGATTATTAATAACATTACTAGTGTCTTACCTGCCCGAACAATCCCAACTACAGCAAGAAACATAGAGTACACTGTTAGCCAAAAACAAACACCCAACATGCAAATACAGTCTTCCAAACAATATGGCATAAAATTGGTCACATGGCCCAGATACATTTACGAAGCCGTTTTTTTTAGTTTGGATCAAAGCAAATATTATTTGCCAATTTCAAATGGTTATTGAAACGAATCATATTCTAGTTAAATATGCTTAAGAGTTAAGTTATGTTTAGTAAAAATTAGAGATGGGCCAATCAAATCTTCGAATCCACCAAATCCTGACAAGTATTTTGAGATTTGAGAATTCGGTGTTTTATTCGATTACATGGTCAAATCTTTCCCCTCATAAACAAAGCATCAAATTTCAATTTTTGAATTGCCTATTACTCTACCCTTCCACTCCCATGGGAAACTTTGACTCAACCATTTCAGCGCATGCTTACTTCTGAAATTTTCACCTCATGAATAATTTTGTAAATATTTTAATGAACACATTAAAGCTCTTCAAAAACTGAAAATCAAAACTAGAATTACAAATAAGCTCGAAATAAATAAAACAAATTAGAGCTTTTTTTTTTAGAGAGAAATAAGAATGCATTACACACGATACAAAGTCAGCTGCCACAATGTATATGTTTACTCACCAGCGACCAGAGTAATGATTAAATAAACATGACTGTTAATTCTTACTACCCAACTGATTTTAATTATCTACAACTATGCAAAGAACCTCAATTTATTTCATACGATCTTTAAGTTAGATATTTTGTTGGGTTTCATGAAAAATAAATAATATCAACAGTCAAACACTGATAAAACTGTTTTTTTTTAATATTTACGCCTACCAGCCTAGGTATTGTATATCGGTTGTTTGCTTATAATCGATTCAGGTAATCTGATCACTTAGTAAGCGCTATCGAATTTTAAGAATCAAATATCGACTTACTAATTCATAATTTGTTTTTAAATTGATTTTATCTAAGAGTTTATTATTTTTTTAAATATGTTATTGAAGTAATTGTAGAAATATTCAAACGTAGTCCTGCCTTATAAAATTGGAATGAATATATTGTAGTCAAAAATATGTTTCTGTTTTAAATAGAATGTATTCTTAGAAATTGATATATTGCAAGAATCGAATATATTTGTTTTCTACGCGAAAATAGATAATGAATATATAAGAAAATATATATAATATATAATAATAATAATAATAAAACATACTTAGGCATTATTGAGTTCACTATTTCCAATTATGTTTAATTGCTTGCATGTTGTTTTAGTCTATTAAAATTATCTGTTTGTATTTTTATTTTTGATATCTTAATACAATAAAATATCCTTTAACGATGATTAAAGTTGATCAAAGAAATTCTGTTTATTTCACATGTTTTTTAGAAACTTAACTTATTCTAACAACACTTATAAAAATAACTAAAAGACACTCAAATTTTGATTGATTTTATTTTTAAACAATAATATGAGTCTAGATTGTTTAATTTGGCTGGATTTCAACCTGTATTTTGCGAGGGGTGGTTTGGGTTGATTAAAATTGAAAGCATGATTGAAATAAATCTTAATTCACAGTTTAGACCTATATTGTGTAATGTAGGTCTATTTGTAAATCATTAAAATTTATAATGATTTGCTAGGATTCTGATTCAAGATTCAAAAATAAAATGTAGATTCGGATTCAAGAAATAGTGGATTTGACCGATCTCTAGTTATTATCAAGTCTTTCAATCCCAATCGGACCCCTTTCCAATGAATAATTAATTTCAAATAAAAATGGGATCTTAAAATCCTCAAATAAAGAAAATTAAATATTCAAAAAATTAATTTTAAAACCAAACTGATTTTAGAGCCTATCCTACATATTGGTGGTTTATCCCAATATAATTAATTATAGGCTAAACTTGATAGTCAAAGCCCAGATTATTAATTTATCAACCAACCACTTTAGTCGCTAAATGGTCTAAGGCATCTCTCCTGTGTTAGACTGGCCTGCTGATGATGGAAGATCAGTGTTCGAATCCTGGTCAGATCTACTGTTCGAGGGTGTTTTTCCCTAATTGGGTTTTCACTCTCCTTCCAAGCTAATGCTGGTAAATTAGCTCTAAAATGCTTTCTTCCTCATTCCTACCTCACTAGAGTTAACACAAACACCTCCCACCCATCCACTTATGATAATGAGTGAAAATATGTATTATTATGTTATAGTTAACTAACTTTCATTAAAATCAACAAAATTAAACATTATTCACAATTAAAAGGTAAAGAATAGTCCATTATACGAAAATTATACGATGAACTTTTAATATGTTTCAATATTCATTTTAATGTGCCAAGTAAAAGTTCATAAAGCACGTTTCGTGATATTTTGATGCCTCTAATGATGGAAGAAACCTTTGAAACCGATAGTCACCCTTAGCAAGCAGACCATTCATAACTAATGTTTAGAGTCACACATTATATAAATAATATAAAACACGCACCTGGTGTCTTCATGTGTGTAGGTGGCAGACGGAAGTCGGATCCTTCCAGGCTAAGCGAGCGCTGTCTCTCGAGCGTGGACGGTAGGTCGCTAATACGCAACGACATTTGTCTCTTGAATGGCGACGCTTGGTTCAGCTGTGTGAAACCTCTGAACGAGCCTTGTCTCTGTAGCATGGATAGCGTGGCGTGCGGCCGCTCAATGGCGTGGGGGTTAAACACCTGTTGCTTCACAGGGGGTTGATCTGGAATGTCACCAACATAGTAAAGAGTTAGTGTAAGGGCCGACTAAAAATAATGTAGAGAATGGGAGGCGGATGAAGCTTACTAAAAAAGTCTAATCAAAAAATGCCTATTACAATGTTTAATTAGAATATTTAATTTATTCTATTCGGATAAGCTTCTAGTTGAAAAAGTGGCGTATACACACACCCCTAATTGAGAGCATTACGATTTTTTTTTAAATAACTGCGTCTTACTACCTGTCTAGGTTAGAAGCATGTATGATAATTACTCTAATAGGGCAGGGATGAGGAAGGAAGAATTTTAGAAGTAATATTTCTGGATTTGCGTGGAAGGAGAGTGGGAAACCAGGTAGGAAATACCGCCTTTAGCATAACTGAACAAAATTATAGCTCTGATAATCTTCGTCTTCAGCAGGACAGTCTTAACACGAAAGTGACATCTTAGAACATTAGGTCACTGGCTAGTAATAGGATTACTGTACAAAATGTATTTGTTTTAACATTCTCTTGTGAACCCTACTGTTTCACATAATGTAATAGAGAAGAAGTGTACCCGCATTTATGTAGAGGGAGAGTTGAAAACCATTTAGGAAAAACTCCCCCCACTACACCTGACTGTGATCAAACCTCGAATATCCTCGTCATCGGTAATCCAGTCTATTGCGAAAGTGATGCCTTAGACCATGCAGCTACTGAAGCGGGTGACATCTAACTGAAGTACATTCAACCCTAGGAGATTAGGATTAAGAGGGCGTAAATCACAATGCTTACCAGCAGGGTCCCCCTCAACTTTGTCATCCAGTGGGTCCTGAAGCCTTTCTGTAATAGATGTCTGCCTAAAACTGCCTGTACGAGTGAACGTGGAGTTCTTGGAGTCGAATGTCATGGTGACGCCACATTCCTTATCCCTCCTTTGTTTCCTCTCCAGACAAGCGGCAAAAGCACAACCAACCGCATGGCTCAGACGTTCCCCCTCCAACACAATACACACACATGTTTTTTTGCGAAGCTTACAAAAGTTACCACACATAAATAGAGTTGGGTCGAATTCACTATTTTTAAGAATCCAAATCTTGGAAAAAATTATAAATATAGAAGGAAATATATATATACAATAGAGATATTGACTAAATTTTAACATTATTTCTTATAATCAATTCATTATAACATTCATACATTAGCTAAGTGTTAAATTATTGGTTCATCTTATAATTATTATAATAATTGGTTCTGAGCCAACAATTAGCAGTATTAAAACTCTAAAACAAATTTTACTAGAAAAAAAAAACGAGTTCCTAAGGATTCGAGTCTCGAATTTTAAATTCTCTCCAATCCTCAAATTTCAAATATCCTTGAGGATTCCATACCTACAAATAAACTAGAGTTATAAAGATAAGTTTATTTGTTTTCTATCAAGATCAAACTTAACTATTCTTTTATGTTGGCTTCCTTCCATATTACTTCTGTGGAGTCGATGTGCCGAACCTTCGACTCCTCTTTTACTACTTTCTGACTCCTCCATACATGGCTGAAGTATATTAATTAGTAATAATAAGAAATGTACTGCAGTAAAATGCTCAAATACAGATGACTTTATGGGAAACTTCTTTGGCATTATGAATGTATGTTTGAGTATTTATGTCAATTCAAATTACAAATATTGGTCCTAAGGAATAAAAAAAGTATAAAATCAAAGTAACATAGTTACCATATTGTTTTAATTTTATATATATTTTATTTTGAAGCCAGAGCCCTTTATTTCATAAAATGTATAATAGATTAATTTGTCATAATATATAATAGATATCGGGGTTAAAAGTCTAAGTTTAGCTAATTGCATGTTTTATTAATGATATAAAAGTCTTCATAATAATTCTTGGTAAAGGCTGAAAATATATCCCATTGAAAAACCGAGTCTGTTCCCTTTTAGTACCTGGTATTAATAGCCTGGGTTCTGGTTGTCGCATTTGCCCTATATATTAGTTGGAATGACTAGTTAATAGCGTGTAAACCCTGTGTATTTGATTGTACTTTTTTTTAAACTGTAGTTAACTCTGTTATATAGCTGTGTCAATTAAGAATCAGACTACTTTGACATTAAAACATGGGTATTACAAACAATGCTCAAATTCATAATGCTATAAAATAACAAATTTTAATTTGGCTTTATTTTGTTAACATAGGAAGACTGAACACATTCCTCACCTTCGAGCGGGTGTGCCGGTATATCTACCACAAGCTGGTGTGCGGGGTACTATATACTAGGGGTGTGCGGGCAGCAAATATTTGTATCGGGCGGGCATTACAAAATTACATTCGGGCACAGTCAGATTCAGACAGGCATTTCATTTTGCGTACAACTTTGTCACAGGCCTATTGAATTTCAAATTATAAGTTTAACAGTCTAATTTAATTTAAAAAAAGATGGAAACAAATTTGTCAAAGGCCTATTAAATATCTGATTACAAGTTAACAGTCACAAAATGCCAAATGGTCGGTTCCTATTTAATGTTCATTCGATGCGTACTTTTCTATTTATATCCTAACAAATCTGGCTAATCATAATAAATTAAAGACATTTAAACAAAACTAATTTAAATTAAGTTTTCACAAGCATAGGGCCTAAAAATCTCAATGTGTAAATTATAAATTTGTTATGTTGTTGGCATTGATACAGAAAATTAAATCTTAGGAATCTTGATGTCGCTATGTTGTAGATTTGTAGCATGTGAGAAACGTTATCATAGTTTTGTTGAAAGCATACATAATTTATGAATTAATAAAAAAATAATACTTAGAGTCTGTTCACAGTAGGAATTGATTTCTGAAAGGCCTTTTTCCCTACCAGAAATCTATTATATAGTAGGATATTGGTAGGAAAAAAGACCTCTCAGAGAGTAATTCCTACCGTGAATGGAGTATACTTTTGTTTAATATTAGTTGAATTGAAATAATTCAACTATCAGTATCAGTTAAACACTATTTTTTTCAAAGTTTGAATTAGAGGTTGGTGTTAACATAGTATTATATAGAGTCTGTTCATGATAGGTTTTTACCTGGATGACAGTTCAAAAATCATATGTTTAGGTTTTGGGTTTCCAACACTTGTAAGAAGACCACTGTTTTGTTAATTACATGTTATATTTTACATTTAAAATAACATAAATTTAAGCTTTATTATACTGTTTCATAACTTTAAAAAATTTATTTTTACCCATCTGAACAATATTTTAAACCTAATTAAAAGTACTTATTCGTTTTGGAACGCTATTGATTATGTGTAATATAGTGCATACATTTATACCTTTTAATACAGGCATAGTATTTACTTGGAAAAGAGAAAATACTTGTCATTTTTTATATAATATAAAAATTATTTTATGATTATTTTATCGTATTTGAAAATATTTAACTGAATAAAATATTTTTATTTACTCTGTGGGGGCACCATTGTAAAGAACTTGTTTCCGTCAAGTACAATCACATGATTCAAATTCGTTAGTCGCCATTTTGAAGCTATGTTAGTTAGTCCTTTCATGAAAGTGATGTGAATAATAATTTTTTTAAGTGGAATAAAACAATAAAATTAATAAACTTTGAGCTCAATCTCTAATAAATATATAAATAATATTGGCCTAAATTACTGTGGTTAACTATCACATTTATACATTATCATACATTTTAATTACAATTATCCAAAGTGAGAGATGTCAGCTTTTGGCATAGGGATGTATTAAGGATTATTTATAGTAACTTTTTGAGCTGTCATTCGAGTAAACTAAGGTTGTGAATGTATTATACTTAGCAAGTTCTTGAGATGCCCGATCGAAATACGGGGATAAAAATATTGCCTGACATTCCGGGTGTCTGACCACCCCTACTTTATACCTAGTTAGTTTTCAGAGTATAATTGAAACTTTTGTGAATGGTCATGCACCGACAGTGTTACCACACTAACAAATATAAAATTAGAGTACTTTATACCCTGGCACATGCCCTCAAGTGCTAGAGAATCATCTTAAATATTGGCATAATACAATTTGTTAGTTAGAAACAGTTCCATTCAACTAAACTTGTACCTAACAATCCCATAAAAGATCTCTGATCAAGTTCATCTTAAATTAAAAAAAAACCCTAATCAATATTATGTTGTTCTTCAACTTAATATGCAAAATAGTTTCAGTTTTGACTTACAGACTCTTTCAACGCCAAAAATCCATGACACATCCAGCGGCGCGTGGTTCCATCTCGACAGATGTAAGAGAAGCCCTTTTCATGGTTTCTGTCTGGAGCACAGAATGATACCTTCTCTATCGTCTGGTCGACAATCAAACCCTGAACAAACCAATGAATTATGTAGAGAAAGCTTTATAGCTTCCTAGATTTGTTGCATTGTATAGTGGTGGAAAATATTTCTGTATTTAGAAAAATTATTCTATTAAGATGTGTAATCAAATAAATGTGCCTGAGCCAGTATGTAGGAGTTTCAATACTGTTTTTTTAAGCTCCAATTCTTACTGCCTGTTCGGGATATCCAATATTCCACTTTTAGGAATGAGGAAGGTGGAATTTAGAGGAAATTTACCCACATCTGCATTAAGTAAGTGTGGAGAAACCATTTAGGAAAAAATACCCTCAGTACACCAAGACGCATACCCTGACCTATGGTCACCACCAAACGAAACAAGACAAGATTTACATTTTAGTCCGCGTCTGCACCGATGCAGGTTTCAACAATTATTCCATTCACATGCTATGAAAGCTTAAGTGATATTTATTTCCAGACATTTTTAAAGTTATTTTCCTTTTGATTTATAATTTAATAAAGTGAGATAGCCTAGGTTGAATCAACTATTTTATGAATCTAACTCTCGAATATAAAATTCCTTGGCCCGAATTAAAAACTTGAAAAAAAAGTTATTAACATAAGAGGAAATAAGGATATAACTAAAACTAATTTATTAAATGGAAATAGTACTAAATGTTAACGGTTTTTGCTAATATGCATTTATTATAACATTTATACAGTAGCCTCATGGCTTCTTTGGTGCTGACATATGATGGCTTTGAAAAGTTACCAGACCAAATTATGTATCCCTACGCCGAGCCATATGATCTGCAACAACATGTGTTTAGCAGCTGTCACTTCTGACAGTCAAAATTTAGGTATATGCCTGAATGTTGATTGTCAGAAGTCAGCTGTGAGATGTCAGTCAGCACCAAAGAAGCCATGAGGCTACTGTACAGTTAGTTAAGTATTAAATTAATGGCCTGGAGTCTGGTTGTTAAGTTTTATCTACAATTATGTCTAGATTGAGGCCCCCTCTCCCCCCAGCAGTATTTTAGCTCTAAAACCAAATCACATTTCAATTTCTTTTAAACTATATATAAACACACACAGACACATTTTATTCAAATCTCAAATGTACCCAAGGATTCGAGGATTTTATCCTTAATTTAATTGAAAGTGCTCTGTACTTGATTTGGACATTTATTTATAACCCACAACTTTTTCTTAAGACAACTACTTTCAGATCTATTCTGTGTAAAAGGCTAATTAATGTTTGTTTTTATCTTTCTGCGGTTTCTCTTTTATCACACATCCTACTATTGTGCCGCTCAATCTACTTGTGCTAACATGCTGCAATATAAGATACTTCCAAACACACTTATTCTTTTCTGAGTACTGTATATGAAGGATATATTTATTCATTTAGAAGAGAACATAATAATTGATTAGGACAGGGATAAGGATAATAGAGACTAGAAATAAATAATAATAATACTTAGCACTTTGTCTTACTACCCATTCAATTAGGTACTAATTACACTAATGGGCTAGGAATTGGGAAGGTTGAATATAGAGGAAGTGAACCCGCATTTGTGTAGAGGGGAAGTGGAAAACCTTTTAGGAAAAACCACCCTGAGTTTACTTGAACAAGATTCAAACCCGCATCTCCCCGTCTTCAGCAGTCTAGATCAACATGAAACTAACGCGTTATCTAACTAGGCGATTCTAGGAATGACGTTACTCGGGAGAGAGTGGGGGGTGCAAGGAGTACATGAGATAGTAGAGGAAGAAAGAATGAGATGGTATGGGCGTGTAATGAGGATTGAAAAGGAGGGAATATCAAAGAAAATAATGAAGATGAAATATGAAGGAAAAAAACTGCAAGGGAGACTAAGAAAGATATGGGAAGAGCAGATAGCAGAAAGTACAAAAATGAGAGCAGAAGAATGGAAGCAATCAAAGGAGGGAGAATGGTAGAAGGATAGAGGAAGATGAAGGCATTTTACTAAATTGACCCGGCCACAGGCGGGAAATAGTTGTTGATGATGATGACGGGCATAGAAAGACTGGGGTTGGGGGTCCGTACCCCCCTTGGAATTTTATGTAGCCCTCATAGGGGATGTCCATATATATGTATAAAAACTTGTATAAACTAAAGTATAGTAAAATTTTCTAAGGGATCCCCTATAAAAAAAAAATAGTTTTCTACACTGAAGATGATGATGTATAGGGATGGAGTCCTCGAATCCTCATACCATCAAACCATTTAAATCCTTAAGGATATTTAAGATTCGAGATTGAAAAAAAAGTTTGGAGTTGGAATTTGTTTTAGAGCCCAAACATTACTCTTTGGTGGTTCAACTCCATCATAATTGTTGGAAAAACTTAACAACTAGCCCCCGGACCATTAATTTAACACCTAGCTAAATGTGTAAATGTTATAATGAATGCATTTTAGCAAACAATGTTCATTTGGTTAAAAATTTATATTTATATTATAATATTTTATCCCCATGTCTGTTCAGGTATATAATGGCCCAAACAGGTTTCAAGGGGGGGTTTTAAGAATGAAAGCCACGGGAATTTATATTCAACATGCATAAGCATTTATTATAATTAAATTCAGGGTATAAAATATAATCAAAATAGCTCGATTACCTGATAAATGCAATTATTTTTTCCATTAAGTATAAGGGGTATCAATAAAACCTAGCCTGGTCAAACAACTACATAATTTTATTTAACATACTTTTTTACATTAGGCTACCACCCGTTTGAGATATCAATATAATTCCAAAAACATGGTAAACCTTGTTATATGCACAACAGAAATGAGAGGAAGTGCAGATTCAGTTGCATGGAGGAAGAGTGGAAAACCATTTTAAGAAGAACGTTGGGAAAAAAACCAGCACACCCAATCAATATTTAAACTTCTACCTCTCTGCCTCCGGCAAACCAGATTAGATGAGATTGACACCTTTACGCATGTTTTCATATGAGGGGTTATATTTTTTTTAAACATACTTACTACATCCTTAGTCTAGTTTAGTCCAAAATACAGATGTCCTCTTAAAATATTATAGTAATTTTACAACCTTGTTTTAACAAATTATAATAAAAAGAACCTTATTTGACAGTTAAAAAAAAGTTATCAAATATATGGTAGAACTATGATATAAAGAAACTTTGGGAAAATATAAACATGTTTTTTTTTTGCGGTTAACAGCAAAATAACATTTTACTATATTATCAGTGTTATTTTATAAGTATCGATATTATCTCTCAAACACATGACCTGACATATTAATACATGAAAGTTCATCTAGTGACTTTTCAAGCCTTCCAATGAAAATCAAACAGTATTTTAATGTCTCCAAGTGCAGCTGTTGCTTTTGATCTAGGCTGTAGATTTGACTCACTTTTGTTTCATCTTCCACAACGCGCAGCCCATCCCCAGATACGTACAATATCGCCTTCACAGGTCTCCGTCTTGAATTCTGAAACAATACTTGTCCTTTAAGGATTTATTTTTGTTCTTTGCATCTTAAAAAAATGTTCAGACTATTCACACCAAATGAGTGGAATTAGATAAGATAGAATTTAGAAGAAATGTATCCACGTTTGTGTGATGAGGGAATGAGAAACCGTTTGGAAAAAAACCAAATAACATCTCATTACAAGCAGTCATCATTCAAACTCCTACCTCCTTTGAAAACCAGATAAGAGGAGTCTACTTCCTTTGTGTCACACTAACGCAGGTCACACAGTTTCCGCCTCAAAGTTTGCGGCTTTAGAAAAAGTCAAATTAAAGGCGAAGGGGTAAAAATAGTCATCATTTCCAACTCACAATGACAAATAACATAGAATGGGTTAAATGGTCTGAAAAGATCCTCCATACATACACTGGATGCAGTTGATTATTAAAAATATTAATATTGGTTTGAAAAGTTAAGACAAAAGCAGACTTTCCAAAAACACATGAAAATAGCTTTCTTTAAAATTGTCTAAAATTTTGAGAACGGGACTAAACAATAATTGGCCTGCCCTCCTTTGACATAACATATTGTTGGCTCATAATTTTCAGAAACACGGTGCAAACTTTGACTCTGCTGGTCAAAACACTCACCCTTAGAACTTTGAGCGCTTCCTCGCAAACTTGCATTCCTCGGGACTCAAAAACTTCCACGCAGCCAAGGTACTGAAACACATATTAAATTAGGTTATTTTGGATAGTTTCATTGGCATAAAGCAAACCTGTACTAAAAGCTTTTGTCATTTATCTCTTTGTTTGCATATATCCAGGAATATTGATGCCCTACATTATTTTGAAGATTTTACATTCAATATTTTATTTGTTGTAACTGATGTTAAATGTAAACTGCATACCAAATTTCAGTAAACACTATTTTCAGGATTGCTGGCAAATGTTTTATGATAAAATGCTTTTTGTATTTTCCAAACCATCTTTATTGCCAAATTCTTACTCTACACACAATTAATATCAGTGTAGGATATTAGACGTGTGCAAAGGTTGTTTTTTAAAAGCAAAGTTAAGAGTTTTCATAGTTGGCATATAATTTTTTTTTTAATTCATCCATTAAGTGCATCTAAACACAGAGAAATGTTTGGAGAAAGAAAAAAGCACATATGAAATACTGATATCTGAATTTAATATGTTACGCTTATGTTATAGAACCACGTTAAAATATTCTTTGGTAATTGTTCTAAAATAGTTGTCTGTTGAAATATGTCATGTTTAGTGAGATATTTCACATCGGTTCATAATATATGAGTTTTCTTCTTCCTTCGAAATGTTTAGAAGATGTGAAGGTTATTGTGAGTGAAAGTCAAAGCAAAAGAGATTTGACCTTTAACTGTGACATTTCAGAGCTTCACATGCCCCTAAAGACTATCAGTGAATTAACTATCTAAACTAGGTTAAAAGGATTATAATGTTGTGTTAAGTAACTGCACCAAGAGTCACCTTGATAAAAAAGACATATACACCCAACCTTTGCCGTAGCAGGTCAGAAATTATTCCCTCTTCTTCCTTTGTTCCCTCAATGTGATTAACTACCTTGACATGGAAGCTGCAGGTGCCGGCCCTCACAGCTGCCTCGTCCGCCTGCCATTGGTGGGGCTTGGAGCTCTCGGGTACATGTGGCTCCTTGCGACGCTTAAAACTGTCCCGAAAACTGCGACGCAACCGGTCCATCCTGCGTGGGGACTCCCCCTAAAACAAGCACATTCACAAACCAATATTAGATTATGTATTATTATTATTGCTTACTACTCGTTCAGGCTATATTAATAGACGTATTAATTAGGTGTTAGGGATGAGGAAGGTTGAATTTAGAGGAAGTGTACCCACATTTGTGCAGAAAACTACCTTCAGCTCAACCGAGCGATATTCAAACCCTGACTGCCCTGTCAATGGCAGCCTAGTTGGACTACGGTAGCCTGGAGTTTTTATTACAAGATGGTACATTTGATCAGTGAAATAATGTTATCATATTTTTTACAAATACAATAAAAATGAAATATAACTATTATAAAATAAAAAACCTATCTAAATAATTCCGAGCTCCCTGTTTTCAGCTGAAGAATGTAAAAAACTGCACTTTAATGAGATTCCTAATTCGAACATAGCCATGTATTTAATATATTGACTTAACAGTTATGAAATGGGCTCGTTCGGAAAAATTATTTGTGGGGCTTCGGATTTAATTTAGGGAGCTTACAACTATTATAAATAAGGAAAATAAGTTTTCTGATTCAGTTTAGTTTTAAATTAATAGAGTACCTCTTCTAACCCATACTTCCAATATATTAAATGTTTTGTTAATGAGTACCAACCTTGATTTTAAAACAAACACACCAATTACAACACTGTGCTCTAATCGGTGGTGAACCGAGCCACCGGGGATATCCTAGTGGAGTGGTTTGATTTGGGCCGCCACCATTAATAAGTTATCCATTCAATTATAAATGGTTGTTTTTTATCAAATTTAAATCAAAAGCTCCAGTTAATAAGTCTGGGAGTCCCCAGAAAACATTATTTGTGCAGATATATGATGTCATTTAATATAAAACCGACTTGTTTGTTGTTTAAAACAATTTTTAAGCCAAATGTATGAGCATTTGTTTAGTGAATGAGGATTGTTAAGAGCTTTGTGATCAACACAAATAGTGGGGTGGAGGATTATTTTATAAACTTATATAGTCCAAAAATGAACTCCCTACTATTGTCTAAAAAGCAAGCAAAAGCATTTGTGATCGTGTTAATAGAAATAATAAGTTTTAAGTGGGCTGATTAGCAACACAATCATCGATAATATAAATAATAATAATAATAATAATATTTAGCACCGCGTCTTACTACCCGTTCGGGTTATACGCTGATAATATAAATGAAATGTAATATTTACTAAGAATAAAAATAGTAATATTTCGACTACCCATTTCAGATGACAATGAAACATTGCTTCAGTGGTAATTTATGAATGTATGTTAAGACCAGTCATATTCAGGAACTGCTAGTCCACCGCCTCTAGCTCTAATTTAACAAGAATGTTTCCCATTACATCAAGGAATGGAGCATGAAGTCTAAACAGAAGCAGATCACAAGTGTAAACAGAACTGAACAAGTCACATGTTTCTCGCAGGCTTAACGGACAAAAAAAAGTTTCCTTTCAAAGCCATAAACCTAAAAAAAAACTCGCTCATGAATTTAACCTTCAATACATACATATAAAATATATAGTCCATCTTTCAAACCACTTTCACCTTTTACATCTCAAACGTGTCGAATATTGCTAGGTCCTACTTGGCTTTATTTCCCGGTTTCAAAAGTAGCCTCAGCGCAAACACACACAATATTAACTGAATGCTTAGGATTAATAGTATATCAAGTCCTCCAACCCCCATTTATTGAGGTTTTTAATGTGCACTTTCTGAACCAACTACTTACATCAGTACACGAGCATTTCAGTGAGGGGGAGCAGAAACAGCATACCCATTTTGTCAAGAAAGGTATTTTTCAAACATCTTCCAAGGTTATTTTACATGCCACAATCGACATGGGACCGACAGATTTACTTCCCCTTCGAAAGAAATTGGGTTGGGTATGAATTTTTATAGCTCAAGAAAAACCTGTCAACCGTGGTTGGGTTTGAACCCATGAACATTGGGTCCTGAGCTGAGCACTTTACCCCAAGACCACCTTGGTCAACAATATACCAAATGTGGTCAAAATTGATTCATTATTTCAAATAATAACAAACATAAACACATTCACATTTTAAGAGAGAAAAAAAGGTGTGAACAGTTTTAAACATTGATTTGCTTTGATAAATGTTATCACTCAGTCAACCTATATACAAAATATATTGAACTGTATTAATTTTCTATAGGTGTGTCAGACATAAAAATATTATTATGATATTAAATTTGAAATGGATAAGTCTTGTTAGTGTGTGGGCTAGTCTAGTTGTGTGACCAAGTGTGAGTGTAAATTAGCACACATGCAATCTTATATGACAGCAAATGTGATACTGGAATCATATTACACTAAGTTACTTTCAAGGTAACATTTTAAGGACAAGCACCTCCACTATCATAAAAGAAATAGGTCTGCATAATTAATAAAAACAATCGTAGTAGTTGAAAACCCCACAGGTTTATAATACAAGTAGGATAGTGGACTGGATGGGTAGTATTCAATCTTGAAAGGATATCATATATTAATAAACCCCTTTCCCCTACCAATTTTGGTTTCCCTGGATTTTCTTTACAAGTGAAAGCTGGTGCATTGCCTTAAAATTACTCTGATATTATTTTAAGTTGGTTGCTTTCGGCCCCTTTCAGATGAACAGACATAACTGTGTCTCGTGCAACTTGAAAAAAAACCCATTAATTTGAATATTTATCTTCAGCTCATGGGTGCTCAAGTGAGAGGATACATACAAATAATTACAGTTGGCTAGATAAAGTGCTCTTAATCTGTATGTATATGTGCTCATAAGCATAAACCAACTGTATGGTAGGGATATAATTTAGGGTATATATTCCAAATGTTGAAGAAATTGGCCAAAACTCTTTAGGCATTAGAGACTTGCGTTTTACCCCCACCTGACTGTGCGTGCCACTTTATTAATATAAGGGCACATAAAATAAGTATTATAAAACCATTGTAAAAGCCATTCTAGGCTAAAAAGATTGGCTTCTTTCACATAAAAAATATGTACAGTATAATAATTAGTCAAATCATAGGCTGTGTTCCACAGCTGTCAGCTTGGACAAATGGTATCAGTGCGAAAAAATAATAACAGTTTTAAAATGGTAACTGCCGATATAAAAAATGTTCATGCTTTTTTGATATATAAAAAATGTAGTACTCTTTCAAGACCTACAGTAGAGTTCAATTCTAATAGGAAGGGTGTCATCTTACAGCTAGAAAAGTTACTCAATTTACTTTAATGTATTCATACGTCAATTCATGTAATCTGTGGCTGTCACTTTTGATAGATATTATCAATACCTATAAAATAATATCATATGTAGGTGGTAAAATGTTACCAATTTTGGCCAGAAAAAATTATGTTTGTATTTTTCTAAAATTACATTAAAATTGGACTGTAACATCGCTCCACACATGATCACATTACAGCTCAGCCTGGTTCAAATTGACTAACGAGTTGACCTTGAGGTTGAAATTTTGGTAGGGTTGAGTGAAAAAAATAGCTCACGCCTATGTCCACCAGTTCCCATGCTGGGGGCATAATAGCGGTGGGAACCAGCCAGTGTAATCTACACTAGTGACTCCGCCCTCCCCCCACCCTCTCCTACCAATAATGTTAACACATGTGATCCCCCTGGCACTTCTTACACACGCGATACACTTTGGACACACACACATGGTTTACTTTCAACGCTTCAAGTTTGCACTAGCGACCTTGACCATCACTTGGCCAAGTGTTCGATTTCCAGAATGGCAAGATCCCCCGGCACCGCGTCTTTACTACCCGTTCGGGTTATACGCACTTACGCTCATGTGTAATGGTAGGGTGATTGCGAGATGAAATGGAGGACCTACAGTTTAACTGAATCCGAACCACGGTGGAGGCTTGGCATTCCCCACATTCACAAGATGTCTTGTCAGAGGTGAAGGAAGGGTTTGGTAATCAGAAATCTGTGCCGGGACCAAGGATTGAACCCCGGCCGCCAGTACAGAAGTCTGACACCTTACCCCTAGACCACCAGGTCACCCATTAGGAAAGTTGAATTTAGAGAAAGTGTATCCGCATTTGCGTGGAGAGAGTGGGAAACCATTTAGGAATAAACCACCTTCAGTACAGCCGACCGGGATCAAACCACGATCTCCCCATCATCAGCAGTCTAGTCTAATGCGAGAGTAGTACCTTAGACCATGCGGTCACTGAAGTGGGTAAGATAGCGGTACACACCCTGTAACAAATATAAAAGATTTACTCATCAACCTCAACACGAATCGAACCGGTGTTCCCTAAAGTGGTGGGCAATCACTCTAAACACGCTGACAACAAATGATGATTATTATTATTTAGCACCGCGTCTTAATACCCGTTCGGATTATACGCTTTAAGTACTAATTACGCTAATGGATTAGGAATTGGGAAGGATGAATTAGAGGAAGTGAACCCGCATCGTGGAGGGAGAGTGGAAAACCATTTAGGAAAAACCGCCCCCAGTTCACCCGACCGAGATTCGAACCTCGATCTCCCCGTCCTCAGTAGTCGAGCTCAACACGACTAGCGCGTCAGCCAACTACGTCACCGAGGCGGGTGACAACAAATGGTATATTTAAAATGATGCCTCTAAATTGAAATGAGTCTGATAAAAAAAAAAGTTCTTCATTCAACGCGATGAATACAAACAATCAAACTAAAATGTGTTTGTCACTATCAAGCAAGATAATAAGGCACATGGTAAGCTGTACACAATTTTATTATTTATTACTTCAAGCTGAACCGTCGTAAAGAATGTCAGAATGACGACGAATATGATGCGTATCAGTTGATCACACGGTATAAGGGTTAGAATCTCGGCGCCAAATAGCCTAGGGTGTGGAGGTTAGTTTGTGACATCTCCCATCTTTTCTCCAAACCAATGCTAGTGCATTTTCTCCAAACTACCCTTCTCATCACTAATCTTTAGATTGAACCGTTAATAACGTTGGGACTCATACTAGCATCGGTGGAGCAATGATCTATAAACAGAGGTTTCCAAACATTTTTATAACGACAAACTTTCGCAATCCACCTAGCTTTAATGGATTTAACTATAGCTGAAGATGGGAAGACCGGGGTTCGAATCTTGGTCGAGTCTACCTGATGGAGGCTTTTACTAAATAGTTTCCCACTCCCCTTCCACGTAAATGCGGGTATATTACCTCTAAAATGCTTCCTTGCTCATCCCTACCAATTAGAGTAACACATATACGCGTATAAAGTGAACAGGTAGTAAGACTCGCTGATAAAATAACAACTATGTTTTTATTACCGCGCCGAATAAAGTAAGTAATAATAGAATAACCTTAATGTTAAAACGAGCTAAGCTAATAATCGCACTAAAACACGAGCATTTTTATGCGGCGATCCTCAATATTCTTCGAACGAAGAGGGATTAGTAAACGACTAACTTTAGTCCGAACTAAGTAACCAATCTGCGAGTCCTCTCTCGTCAGACTAAAGTGATGGATGACTAGGAAATAATATAATGATTTAATTGAACTATTTCTTTGAAATATGGCTCAAACATTCATTTTAACTCCGTCCTCCGTCGTGTTTTTGTGACCCTGTAGTTCGTCGTGACGTCAGAGCCCGCAGTGATCGACCCATCACAACATACACCTCGACATCGCATCGTTTAGAGATAGCGCACGAGCCGAATTTTGTACCCGATTTGGAGTACATCAGAAGCGTACAAGGTAGGTGCCTTTAAAATTATATATATGTCGTAAAGAATCAACTTACATTTAGGCCTATTTATAAATGGTTTCAAACATGACGTCCATGATTTAATAAAGGTGTTCTTCTAGTCCTTCCTCCTTTTATTTCTTTTATTTTCTTGGATCTGGGGCATGAACCCCCCGTGGGTGAGCCACTGAGTGTTGATACACACGTCCGGTCATATGATCTGGAGCTGTCACGGTTGAGAGATATCCTCAATATTGATTATAAGTAATATAGTAAAATGTTATTTATGTTGACTTGGCAGCAAAAAAAAAGAGAGTATTTTAGAAAAGGACCTGTATATGAAGATTGGATTGAACATTGATACCACAAGAGTTCAAGTTCCGAGCCTTGTGTGAAGCTGATATTCAGACGATATAAGATACTTATGATTAATATTACATTTAATTAATTCCTTGCTGTCTAACCATTGGAAAGGTTCGGCTACGAGACTCTTCTGATCTAATTATGAAACTTTGTGAAGCTGTATTAAATTACTTCCGAATTATGGAATGGGGGGACATTCGTAACACAGGCGGAATTTCAAACACGTGTGTACATCAAACAGGTTTAAAACACAGACCTTGATGTTGAATGATATCACATTCATCTTTATGAACAGGTTGAACTAAACATGTCGCGAAACACGTTGTCTTGTCCTATTCTTCTTGAATATCAATATATAATATAAATGTAAAATAGTAGTGATTCAACGAGAATGCAAGCTATAGTATCATTTTGGTAGGAAGAACAGTAGAAGTTAGTTACGTAAAGTCCGTTCACCGTAGGAATTGTTTTCTGAAAGGCCTTTTTCCCTACCAGAAATCTATTATATATTAGGATATACCTGCCGTGAATGGAGTATAAGGTTACTAAAACAATTTAAAATTAAACATGAAGTCATGTTATCTGCAGGTGTCACTTTTGATAGATACTAATACTTATAAAATAACACGGAATAATAAAAGAAAATAATATCAATTCTGCCAACAACAAAATAGTTTGACTTTTCTCTACTGTTCTTCCAACCAAAATCAGGGTATACGTTAAACACCCCATAGAACGGAAATTATTTCAAAGTGTGAAATATAATTTTAAGGTTTTACCTTTGTATATATTTTTCTAAACACGTGTCTTACTGCCAGCTCGGTATATATACGCTTATGCACTAATTAGGTACGCTAATAGGTTTTTGGGATGAGGAAGGTTAGAGCAAGTGTATCCACATTTGCGTAGAGGGAGAGTGGGAAACACTAAGGAAAACCTCCTAGGTACATCCGACCAAGATTCGAACCTCAATCACCCAGTCATCAACAGTATAATTTATTGCGAGAGTAACGCGTTAGACCACGCGGCCACCGAAGCAGGTTTTTAGTATCTAATTCAACTAACTTAAATTAGTTTTAAAAAATGACACCTGGACACAGGAATCGAACCCAGGACCTTAGACTTAGAGCGTCAGTGTTCTACCACTATTTTTTATCTAGGATTTGCCCCGTGCCCAAGGTCGTTCTTCATTCATTGTGTCGTAATATTAGTCCAATTTTCATAAGAAGAACAATTTATGAAATACAAACATATTTTTTGTGTCCAACATTGAGAGCATTTTAGTATATTGTGAATATTATTTTAAAGGTATTGATCATATATTTATTATAAGATATATATACATAAAGTTTAGATAAATGTTAGTCAAAAAGAAAGTGACCATTAAAAAAGATGATTAAAAAGTTACGTAGGTAAGTTAACATTAAGATTAAGTGACAAACTGTTGCCTAGATAACATTTAAAAAAGAGTAACCAAAAGTGAGAAAAAAGCAATTTTTTCGAAATCACAAACTAAAATGTATTTTTAAACTAAAACTTCAGTTTGCTAAAACATAATTTTACCGACACTTATTTAGAAAACTACACGTGAAGAAAATTAGGTTGGGACGAAATTAAACTTTTTTACTTTCCGCCCTCGAGTAATGCAGTCTTTTTTTTTAACATTATTTTTATGATAGCTCTTTTCTTTTCCATTACACTTTGCAGTTTATATACTTCTTTTATCATCTAGATCTCCGCTTTTCTTCCTTTAATGAGCCTTTCCAACACTACATTCATCGCTTCCCTTCATCTTATCTAATATCTCTCTTCACCGGTACAAATTTCTATCTTTTACTCGTTTCATCATAACCTGTCGGTAATTTAACTTTTCTTTTTTTCAAGTTACAACAATATCTTCATGCGATGTAATGGATTTGGGACTCGTATTTAAGTTTTCTTTTCCTTTCTTCGTCTAATTTGATAATATTTTTCCATTTATTTTGAGATATTTAACGTTCACTTTCTGAACCAACTGGGTATACAGAACACGACTTAACTTAAATATATAACCGACACAACATCCAGTCTTCGACCGTTAATTCAACACAGTAAAAGGGGAGAGAAAAAACACATTTAATCATTGATACATTTTTCGTCCATGCCGGGAATCGAACTCAGTAGAGAGAGAGGCTATCGACTGAGCTTAAAGTGTCGTAATCTCTTTAATTATTTCAAGATGACAGAGCAACTTTGTCGAGCATCTGCTATACCTTGATTTTCTTACGAATGGACATCTGGAGCAATTTTAAGAAAATACAACGTTAATGAATATATATATATACATATATATATATATTATTATTATTATTATTAGCACCGCGTCTTACTACCCGTTCGGGTTATACGCACTTACGCTAATGTGTAATGGTAGGGTGATTGTGAGATGAAATGGAGGACCTACAG
>CABFVX010001029.1:177841-189093 GCA_902151425.1 Timema shepardi | reverse complement strand
CTAAAAAAAAAAAAACTTTGTGTTAATTATAGAAAATTTCGTTGAGGTCAAAGCAGAAAGAAAGGAGTTTTAAATGTCGATGTTTGTTTAGCTTTTATAAGTGTTAATATTGATTATAATTTTGTTTAAAATATTTAATATAATATGGTCTTATTCAATTCAATTTTTTATTTTTTTTGCTTTATATAATTAGTGTCCACTTTTCTTTAGCTATTTTATTAGACGAGTGTGGACCTGTCTCACAGAGTTTATAAGGAAATTCCAATAATACATGCCAGTGTGTATTAAAATCTACAATAATTACACATTTGGGGGGAGGGGGGGCATTTTTTGTTGGGGGGGGGGAGCTATGAAAATCTGGCCACGGGCCCACTACTGCCTAGTTGCACCTTTGGTCAAACTCGATTCTTTCTAGTTTCGATAGAATCGATGCTTCGATTTACTGTGTTAATCTTGTGTGTAAGGTTCCGATTGTTAGGCAATGCCGCTCTAAATCTCGGCGAACGTGGCCTTAGCCAGCGACAGGGGCAGGCCAAAGAGAAAGCAAAAGGTGTCTTTTCTTCCCCCTACCCCTACCCCTCCTCTCAACATCCAGTCCATGCTATCTCGCTGCGGACCATAGTCCATCTGTACACGGACTCGCGTCAATGCGTTCTTGTTCATTATAATTATACAGTCTCGCGAAAGCGTTAGAAGTTTGTTTGAAGCGCCGCGATTAGTTGGGGACTAGAAGCTCTAAAGACCGCGCACGGACTTGTTGTATCAGTGTTGCTAGTTCCGTGGCTCGGTTTAGTTCAGAACGGGTCAACAGATGGCATCGTGACGACTTGCGGAAACTATCAGACCAATAATATAAGTTTTCTCTAACAGTTATCTCATCATTTTGGAAAAATAGGATTCTTACATACTACCACTAACAGTATTTTCATATTTTCAAATTATTACAGTAATAATAAGATAAAAACATTAAATAAGATTGTGTGAACATCGAGTTACTGTGCGATTGAGTTGTTTTCATAAATCTCACATTGTTGCGGTGGAATATTCCTGTGAGGATAGACTTCAAACTTAAATTGTTATGAGACTTTGCCGACAACTACCAACTTGTTATTACCGGTTGATATTGTGTTGCGTTGTTCATTAATAAAATCCATCACTCTTTCACAGGAAGTTCGCTTACCAGAGAGTGACATTTCACATATAAACTGAACCTAATTGGAATATTCATTTCGAACCGCGTGGAGTGTATTTTTGAGAATCATTGTCTAGTTTATCGTTTGAAAACTAGAAGGAAGAGAGAGAAAAAAAGGACTGTCGTTGATTGCTTATAGCTACAACTTTATAGCTTGTAAGTACACTAAGTAAATATATAACTTAAAAATTAAATATGTAAAATTATTATTTGAAAAACTGGTTAGTCGGTTATTTAAGTATCTTTTAGGTAAATAATGCAAGAACTATCTTAAAAATATATATCAAAGGACTAAAACCGACTTAATAATATACATTCATGTAGTTTACTAAAGCTATTAAAAGTAACAGTTTCGGTAACACTGGAATGGAAGAGTTACAAACCTCACTACAGTTGTAAAGACAAAGACCTATTAAGCACTTCATTGATTATTAATGTGGACGTACTTTCCCACGGCTAAGTAGTTAAAAGAGGTCAGCTACATGTCTAGGATTATGGTTCAACAGAGCTATATTCAGAAATTTACTAGGTTTGTCCGGGTTAAAAATCCCCCGAAATGAGATGGCAAGGGATTTTTACACAATGAATCCCTCTTAAAAGTATTTTTAGTATCGCGTCTTGCTACCCTTCGAGTTATCTATATGTCTTATGTACAATTACGCAAAAGTGTTAAGGATTAGTAGAGTTAGGTTTAGAAGAAGTGTACCCGCATTTGCGTGGAAGGAGAATGTAAACCATTTAGGATAAAAACACCCTCAATACACCCGACCGGGATCGAACCATGATTTCCGTGTTGTCGACAGTCCTGTTTATTGCGAGAGTACGCAAATAAAGAACAATTTAATATTGGGTAACCACCCAATATTAAATTATTCTTTATTTGAGGGCTTCAATCAAAATTAAAACAACACCCCGAGGACGCACATCTAACGTAGCCTAAAGAGTCATCAAAACCTCGAGGCCGAGATTTTCCATATTTAAGATATAGTTTTTTTTTCTTTATTAGAAAGTAAAAAAGTGAAACAAATCAAAATAGTACAAATTGACAGGATAACTACAGTAAGACAACTATAATTTGTTCCACAAGTATAGTCCAATTTTCATAGGGAGAGCCGAAATTCATTAACATGTTTCTACATTATTTATGCTATTTTACTATCTGAAGTACCCGGCGTTACCCGGGAGATTTTTAATTAATTAAAAAAAAAAAATCAAAATTTTAAAATTCGTGCTTTGAGATGCACACGTTCAAGAACACGGAACATAAGTTTAAAAAATTTAAACCTCTGCAACAATGGTTCCGGGGTATGCGAGGCTGTAGGCGGGTCATTTGCGCGGACCCCTTAACTTAGTCTTACCCAACTTAAAAATTGCGCTAACCAATTTAATGTTGTAATACATATTTGTCTATAAGAACAAAGAGAAAATTATTAAGGCAACGATGTAACATCAAAACTCGCAACATAGATTTAATAAGTGATGTGAAAAAAATAATATTATTCATGATTTGAGGATATTTATAAATAAGTATGTATTGAAAAAAAAAATTTGAAACACATAAACTTAAGATTTACAGAAAAAATTGTTTTACTTTTTTTTATCACTTTGTAAAATATTGTTCAAAAGAATGCGTAAATAATTATATATTAAATTGATAAAAACACAATAGGCATAAATAATTAATGGAATGTATGAATAAATTTTAAAAATTAGCCACTTAATTTTAGAGTAATTTTGAAAACTTGGGATGGTTAACTATAAAGAAACTTCTGCTTTTGAAGGCATTGAAAATCATCGATGATGGATGATTATTCAAGCTGCGATGAAAGTATAATGTCGATTGACAAAATCGAATGCGCTGATATTCTTTCTTGTACCATTGTTAATCTTAGGTAGATTTTTATGAACTTAGTTATTGAAAAAGGCCAACTACTTGTATTGTTAATAAAATGCGAAGAGCAACAAAAATATTAGGATTAACACCGCTAGATCCTAGACCTTTTGTAATGTGTTTTAGCACCTCAGCAGCATTTTGGAATGTAGACTCTACACACACACACACACACACGCGCGCGCGCGCCTTTGTTTATACGAACGAACTATGAGTTAAGTATTTTTTTTCTTTATAGATATTGGTGTTTATATTAATCGAACAAATGAAGCACACTCGAACTAATTGTAAATTTTAATTAATTAATACATAGCAGGAACTATGAACTGTAAATATCAGTTCAAAAACTAATATATACATAATACAGACAAAAAATCGTCACTCCTTGCTTTGTTCACAAATCTACGGCCACTATACATACGTTGTTTAGTTAATATTTCGTCTTGTCTTTATTTACATTATTCATTCTAGTCACTTCAATACTTACAGTAGTCCCATGGCTTCTTTGGTGCCGACTGACAGCTCACAACTGACTTCTGACAGTCAACATTTAGGAATATACCTAAATTTTGACTGTCAGAAGTGACAGATGCTAAACACATGTTTTTGCAGATCATATGGTTCGGCGTAGGGATATATAATTTGGTCTGGTAGCTTTTCAAAGCTGTTAGCTGTCAGTCGGCACCAAAGAAGCCATGGGGCTACTGTAGCAATCCTGGAGTCCAAATTCCGTTCCTCGAGGATACATATCACAAACGTCATCGGAAGCGGAACCTGTTGCACACCACATGGCACGACCTTGCATCGACCCATAATACAATAAACCACACTCACATAACCTTAGTGCATTCCGGCTCAACACTGCACTCCATGACACTAGACGACTCACTCCGTTGCACACCACATGGCTAGACCTTGCATCAACCCATAATACAATAAACCACACTCACATAACCTTAGTGCATTCCGGGTCAACACTGCACTCCATGTCACTAGACGACTCACTCCGTTGCACACCACATGGCACGACCTAGCATCAACCCATAATACAATAAACCACACTCACATAACCTTAGTGCATTCCGGCTCAACACTGCACTCCATGTCACTAGACGATTCACTCCGTTGCACACCACATGGCACGACCTTGCATCAACCCATAATACAATAAACCACACTCACATAACCTTAGTGCATTCCGGCTCAACACTGCGCTCCATGTCACTAGACGACTCACTCCGTTGCACACCACGTGGCAAGACCTTTGCATCAACCCATAATACAATAAACCTCACTCACATAACCTTAGTGCATTCCGGCTCAACACTGCACTCCATGTCACTAGACGATCCACTCCGTTGCACACCACTTGAGATAATCTTCCAACACTCTCTGCTACAGTAGCCCCAATGGCTTCTTTGGTGTTGACTGACATGCTCACAGCTAAAAGCTTTGAAAAGTTACCAGACCAAATTATGTATTCCTACGCCGAACCATATGATCTGCAAAAACATGTGTTTATCATCTGTCGCTTCTGACAGTCAAAATTTGTGTGTGTGTATATATATATATACCTAAATATTGACTGTCAGAAGTCAGTTGTGAGCTGTCAGTCAGCACCAAAGAAGCCATGGGGCTACTGTACTTGGGGGGACCATACCTACTGTTTTTTGGGGTAATCTCCTCTAGTCCTACAAAACAAGTTTGATTTTCCAAAAGTTGTGTACACGTGTAATGACATCTAAAGTTCCTATCTAATATGTCATGTGGATAAATTACCATGAAAAGGAAGAAATTACGACTACTTTTTTTTTTGTTACGTCAAGGTATTTCCTATGATTTGTTTCTAGAATGGTTTTGCTTTAAATGCTAAGCACCATTAGAACGTTTGTAATGACGTATTAGTTTGACGTAATTAGCAACTTACTTCCTAGATTTTTTAAAGTAGAAATAAAAATTAAAATTTTAATTTATTTATGTTTCTGTATGAGCAGAGTAATTTTTCTTGGCGTTAGTAAATACCCGTTCCTTGAATGTGACGGTGTAATTAATGTTATTTTAGGTATTATTTGACTTGAGGTAATTCATTACTATCTTGAATTATTATTAGCAATGAAAAATTAGTTTAATTAAGTACTTTTCTATTTCAACTTAATTTTTTCCCTCGTCCTCTATTATTTTTACTCTATCTAACCTATTTCTTCTTCTTTTATCGCTTAACTATATACACACATTATTATTATCATCATCATCATCATCATCATCATCATCATCATCATCATCATTAGGTGTTCTGTCTTACGGCAGGTCCATTCCTTTTAGATTGTTTGCCCACCAGTGTGGGTATCGATACTTATAGTATTGTGGTCGCAAAGAATCGACTTTGAAACTTTTAATATTTATAATATAATCTTTAAGAAATGTGTATTACTGTGTCTGGGACAGTGGCTAATATGTAATCAATGATTTATTGTAATTACAAGGTCTTGGAAACTTTGTAACAGCTGTGTTTGTTAGGCACGCGTACACAGTCCAATGTCAGAGCTAGTCCATTTTGATAAAAATTCAACGTCCTTGGTGGTCTTGGTATAAAATGCTTGCCTCAAGACTCTGAGGTTCGCGGGTTCAAACTCGGTCGAGGTCTTTACGATTATTTATAAAATCATCGCACATCTATCTTTTCGGAATGTAAAATATCACTTTTTTTTTGTAGTCATATTTTAAATACATTTTTAGGCAAAATGTGTAGGCTCTCTTCTCGCTCGCTCTTAGATATTCAATGTAGAAACAACTTCGATAAGTTCTATAGTTTCGAGCGTAATCTTGTAAAAAAAACAGTTAATGGGCCTTCAGGGCCGGTGAAATGGTTTAATGCACCCTAAGCGAGACTTAAAATCTGCGCCCACAGTGGTATTATGTATAATATAAATAAACAGCACTCCTTGCGTGGCGCAAAATAATAGTAATAATAATAATAGGGTGCCAAAATACCGGATAAAAAATAACAAAAAAAAGAGTAAAATAAATAAAAAGTAAGTGGCGATCAATCTCCTTCCTCTTTTTTTAATCATTGTGTGACAAAAATATTATACCTTCTTCCCTTCCTTTTCTCTTGATATTTTCGGAAGCTCTTAATTAAATTTAAAGGTGATTCACCGACAAAGCGAAACTAAATTTCATTCATAGCACCATTAAAGTGATATGTTGTTAATATAATTAATCTTTTGAAATATATTATTTTCTTAGTAGTAGATTAAATATTTAGATCTTATTAACTGATATATATATATTTTCTAGATCATTTAATTTAATATCGAAATGATTATATTTTAAACACCAGAAAATACTTCTTTTTTTTAATCTGCCTCTAGGACCTTTGGGCCCTAGACGACAGCCCTGGGTTTCTTAAGAATGTTGGTTCTAACAAAACGTGCTATTTGATTAGAAAGTGTACGTTAAATCACTATCTCACTGACACACTATTTAAAAAAATAACCGTTTTGCATCTTTGAACGAAAGCCGTCAGTCAATGCGTCAACTTATTAATTTGGTCAAAGTCCAAAAAAACAAAGATTAAATAAATATCTTCGACTCAAGGCTATGATTAAGTTTCGTGTGTTATCAAGATTTTACACGTGATTCATCACTCACCTTGAGTTTGGAGAAGGTTTTTTTTTAAGATGATCACACCAAATAAACCAGGTCAAGCTCATCAACGCTTTCGAAAACAAATCCAGCAATTCTTGGTTTGACTCCAGGAGAATTCAATGTTTAAATCAAATTAATAATTAAATTCTTTGCGTCTCTAGTGTTTAAGAAACGACTGATTATATCACTAGACTTACACGACTTACAAACCATCTTGAATCTAAAACAGAGACAACACCCAATGGTTCCGACCATTAATTAATCTTCAATTAGATTTTTTTTTCTTTTGGCCGTGGCAAGAATCCAAACCAAAACCTTTAGCTAATCGTGGTGGTTCCTTACCACTAAGCTATCCAGGATAGGTCACGTGCTCAGGCAGTTCTTCACTCACAGTTTAAAACACGAATTGTATTGGTTAAATATTGGTTTTCTTAAGTTTGTTCTATCGCCGCGTCTTACTACCCGTTAGGACTACACGCCTATGTATTAATTACGCTAATGGTTTTAAGAAAGAGGAAGGTTATACTTAAAGGAAGTGTACCAGTATTTCCTTGGAGGTAAAGTGGGAAAACCATTTTAGGAAAAACTTCCCTCAGTACACCCAACTGAGAATCGAACCCTGATCTCTCTGTCCCTGATAATCCAGTCTAACACAAAAGTGAATATCGATTCTTGTGTGACTTTTTATTTTTTATTTATTACTAATATTAATATACCTATTATTTTATGATACTGGTAAACTAGTTTTTATGCCCTTTTTCCTTGCTCTTAAAGTGTAAATAATATGTCGACATATTAAATTGATAAAATATATCACGCCCTTATTCCTTATATTTTTTATCAATTTTTCAAGTTCGAAAGTGTTGTGCACCTCTTGAGTGGCATCTCTATAATTTCAGCAAATTTCAGCTTTCTTTCTCATTGGAAAGTTCTAAAAATTATCTGGACAGTTACATAAATGGACTTAAATTGAACCCTGATAAACTCAAGCCATTCTTATAGGAACAAGCAGACTACTACTGAGTGTGGACCGTTCCCTGCTGACTAACATACGATTAGGAGTAGCCACAGTACAACTGACACCAATTACTGAAAACTTTGGCGTGTTTATTGATGAAAATCTTAATTGGACAGATCAAGTGACTTCGATTTGCAAGAAAGTGTATGCCTGCTTACATTCACTGAGAAGACTAAAGAATTTTCTCCCAGAAAATGTGCGAACTATCCTTGTCCAGAGCTTAATAATGCCACACTTTGACTACTGTGACGTAGTGTACAATGACTTAAGAGACGATCTAGCAGAACGACTACGACTACTACAAAACACATGTGTTCGATACATATTTAACTTAAAACGGCATGACCATATTTCTAAGTATTTTAATAAACTGGGTTAGTTAAGAATAAATCAAGGACGAAGGCTACATTTATTAGTATTGCTTCACAAAATATTATCGTCATCTCAGCCTCAATACCTCTCCTCACGGTTCCTATTTCTGAAAGATAAACACAGCCAAGCTACTAGATCATAATCCACTCTACATATGTCTATTCCCATACATAGATCTCAAACATATGCTCGTTCTTCCACTGTCCTGGCATCACAATCTTGGAACAAACTAGATAACTCTACTCGTCATCTAACATCTAAACTCCCCTTCAAGTGCGCGGTTAAGCAATTTATATTGTCTAATAAGCTAAACTGAGTTCTTGAAACTACTTGAGCTTTAGATGAGTGTTCGAATGAGCGTGCGAATGTTTTTATACTTATTTGAATAATTCTTTATTAAATTTTATTTCAATGAATGTAATTGTGTATGTTGTATTCAACACTGGTTAAGTGGAAAAGAAGGCTAACGCCTTAACTTCGCCAGATAAAGAAATACCATTATTATTATTATTATTATTATTATTATTATTATTATAACAACATTAGACTGTTATTAATACAGAGATGCACATACAACTTGTAGGTTAATTATTTTACCTTTTTTTTGCACTATATTTATTAGGAGTGTGCTTTGAAAACCTCAACTTTGCTTTAATTTTTTCGTTAACTTCTAGCTATGAAAATATAATTCCCGATTTGACAATTAAGTTACAAATGTTCGCTAATAAAAATATTTAACGTCAAATACTCATTTATGTTCAATATTTTGTATGTATTGTACACTTCGTTTACCTTGAAGGGTCGCAGCGGACTACTCTGTGACCCTATCCTATGAGCTACGTCATGGTAGAACTATGCAAGGTAAGCTTGCTACCTTCCGGGTGTAGACTTAAAATTCTCCTGACAAAATTCCAAAATAATTAAATTACAATATGTATGTTACTAACATAATGTGACCAAAATACGTTCATCTTGTTAGCAATATAATATGTTGTCAATTATATCTATTATACACAATTTTTTGCCTGTTTTTTTAAATAATCAAACTTCGATTTAGCTTTGTAAATACCGCTACTTCACATTGTTCAATTCGACTTCGCTTCGAATTTTAAAATGCGACTACGCAGATTCCCTAATATAAATAAATAAATGAAATGTAAAAATCAGTTACGAAACTGTACCGGTAGTTATTTAGATGAACTTCGAACCAGTATTTTTATTTTTTTATTTTAGCAGAACTTGAACTTGAGAAAGTTCATATTCAGGAGACTAAACTTGAACTAGTATCGTCCCACTAAATATGTTGGTTCAGTACTTATAAAGTGATAACACAATCATTGTTTTAAAATGTTAGGTTCACTTAAGTCTAGAAAAAAAGTTGTCATAAAATTACAGGACACCTTTGATATTAAAGAACTTTTAAGGTCACCATGTGAAGAAAATTAAATTTCATGTTTCAACTGGGGAAATATTTTATTTATTTTGGTCAAAAAAAAACTAATGCCATAAAAACTGCAAAAACACCAACAGACGTCGCATTGTAGTGAGTTTTTCAGTATTCTGCGAAAACAGTGGAATTTGGAGTAGTAAAACACTTTTTCAAAACACAAAATTTCCAACAAAATTGAAAAATAACTTAATCATTATGAATTTAAAAAAACTTACTAGACTTAGTCCAACTTAGCTACTGTCAATTAAAGTAAAATGCAGAAAACCGCATATCGATGCAATTTCTGATTTGAACTTAATCTTGTATTCAATTTTCCGGTTAATCAGGCATGAGATGGGCTCATAACATGAGCCTCTACATTTAAAATAACTTATCCCCCAACTAATTTATTCAAGACAGCATGAAAGTCGCCCAGAACGCATTCGACTCCTTGAGGGACGATAAAGTCGACTGCATCCAACTTTCTGTTGTTAATTATTAGTCTATCTGCACACGCACACCACTTAACTTTTTCCTCAGTAAACTACCACAAAAAGTCGTTGATGGTTCTAAATGTCGAGGTTGTGGGATGGATACGAATATATACAGTAACTCCACGGCTTCTTTGGTGCTGACTGACAGCTTTGAAACGTTACCCAATCAAATTATATATCCCTACGCCGAACCATATGATCTGCAAAAACATGTGTTTAGCAGCTGTCACTTCTGACAGTCAAATTTTAGGTATATACCTAAATGTTGACTGTCAGAAGTCAGCTGTGAGCTGTCAGTCAGCACCAAAGAAGTCATGGGGCTACTGTAGATCTGGTCAAGTAACTGTTCAAACAAATAACGTATAGGGTGATAACGAATGATAAATGTGAAAATGTATTGATTTATTCACAAAAATCATTGATATATTTATCTTGATATTTTAGGACACAATATATCTTATCAATTTATCGATATATTTCATTATATTTAAACATATGGGCGATATGCAAGAACGTTAGTGAGTGCTTAGTGGACCGATAGTGTGGTCACGGGTATATTTATCGCTCCAACCTATGATGACGCAAGCAAACCCATGTTAGTGTCCACAAAGCATCCACTTAGTCTAGCTCTTGCATAAGGCCCATATATGTATTTATATATTAGCACAGTGTCTTACTACCCGTTTGGTTTGTACTCCTATTTTATAATTACGCTAATGTGTTAAGTATGCAAAAGGTTGAATTTTGTGGAAATTTACTCATATTTGCTAAGAGAGAAAGAAAGAGAGTGGAAAACCGTTTAGGAAAAATCACCCTCAGTACACTCGACTGGGATTCGAACCACAATCTCCCCGTCATCGGCAGGGCAATGAGTTGATGCCTTAGACCAGGGGGCGGCAATCAATTGATCGCACGGAAATTTTCAGTAGATCTTTGTGTCTTTAAACTTAAGATCAAATGATAAATACATCGCTATATTAGGCTTAGAAAAAATAATGCCATTTCTACGTATAGATTATGTACTAATAAAGCTTATGGTTTTAGGGATTAGACTGGTTATATTTAGTTATTTATTAGTACTATATAATAATATAATACTAATTATTTAAATACTCTGTTCAGTTATATTGTTTACAATGAACGATATCTTCTGGTATGGCCTAGAGTAAATTGTTACTTTCAGTGATCTGTCTCTTCCCCCCCCCCCC
>CABFVX010001029.1:156042-175130 GCA_902151425.1 Timema shepardi | reverse complement strand
ATTATTATTATTATTAGCACCGCGTCTTACTACCCGTTCGGTTTATACGCACTTACGCTAATGTGTAATGGTAGGGTGATTGTGAGATGAAATGAAGGACCTACAGTTTAACGTGGAATCCGAACCACGGTGGAGGCCTGGCATTCCCCACATTCACAAGATGTCTTGTCAGAGGTGAAGGAAGGGTTTGGTAATCAGATAAATCTTTGCCGCGACTGAGGATTGAACCCCGGCCGCCAGCACAGAAGTCTGATACCTTACCCCTAGACCGCCAGGTCACCGACGACACAGTTATAATTCTTTTAGACCGTACTCGTCCGGAATATCCGAATTTTTGACACCAATTTTAGAATTTAGAAATAATGTTCACGCATTTGCGTGAAGGAAGCGTGTAAAAAATCATTTCGGACCGAGATTACAACTCCAAACTGATGTCACTGGTAAATCAGGTTATAACGATGCCTTGGTCCACGTGCCCATTGGGGCGGGCTTTGTTTCGTGCTCCGTGTCTTACTACCCGTCCGGGGCTATGCGGGTGGGAGTGTAAAAGAGTGTGGGAGGGATTCTCTTATTTTATCGCTTCTATTTATTACTCACCTTGACACACGTTCATATCATTCCAACTCGTTTCTGCTCCAAACCGTTGATAGCAGTAACAAGCAAAACATATATTGTCTTATCACCCACTCATTATGATGTATGAACATTTTGTTGGACACGAACTATTTTAATTACAAGGCCACTTACTTGAACGATTATTACAGTCGATTAATAATCTTCTCTTCAGCCTTGTTTGACAGCTAGAACGTTACTTTGAGGATAGTTCCAACAGGTTGTTTTGTTCATCTGTCAGTCCGAAAGCGGGTAAAGAAAGAGTTGTATGGATTTATATTCACGCATATAACCAGGGCACCAGGAAAACCGGAAAAAAACACAGGAAATTTTCCAAAATATAAACAAAATAATGTATGTAGTATTTGTTAATCTGACACATTTTTCTGGATGAAAAAGCCATCTGAGCGAATTAAGCACTCTGTTTCAAACATGTCTTATGTGAAACGACAGGAGATGTATTACCGCCATCAATCTTAAATAACGTTTAAAACATAAGTTATATGACTTCGCATTAGTCGGTTTGATGGAAAATTAACTTTTATTACTATTTTATTTAATCCAAACTGACTGTAAAAATGGGAATGCCTTCTCGAAAACACAGGTAAATTAGTAGTAAACAAAAAAAGAGTGGCACCCCTGATAATGCATAACTAATAGCGGATAGGACATAGCCAGTTTTCTTAATTTAAAAAGCGATGAGTCATTTTGAACAGTAATGACGATTAATCTAATCATGTTTTACGTATATCATTAAACATGAATATTCCAGAGGTTGAAATACAACAAATAAACACATACTGTACATAATAATTTTTAAATAAATGTGTTAGGTAAGGATTGTTTACCGTTTACAAACACGATTAGAATATTATGATAAAAAATTACAAAAGGGCACTGGCTCAAAGCCTAGAAAGAGTACTCATTGTTGTACTAATCTAGACTTCCTGGGTTCAATTCTCGTGTCCAGGTGTAGCTCTTAAGCAAACTGTAATGTCCCAACTTGTAAAACCCTATGTTGTTTCGAAAAGTAAGGATGAGACTGCAGTTTTAATATATTATTTGCATTTTATATTTAAATTTGGGAATTCTCTTCATTTTATATTATTTTTAATCATTCATTTGCATTTTAGAATATTTAAGCCCTTCAAGCAGTTTGGAAGTCAATACATTTTTTAAATTTTAAACGTGCTTACCGGGTGCGTTGGACGATGAAATAAGAGCTGATCTAACACAAGAGTTTTCGTTCTAAGAGAAATACACTTTTTCCTTAGCACAAGGCGGTTGTATTGCCCAGCCAACCAGAAATCCAGGATTCAAACTACTCTCTTGTGATAGGTCGATATTGTCAGACTACTCTGGTGCAATCGACGATGTCGTCAGAATTTGAAAAAGACGCGAGGGAGAAACGAACTCTCAGTGTTACAAGAGAAAGAGACGCGCAGTGACCGGGGTGGCAACAAGAAGTGTATTGCTTGTCGTCACATATTTAATTATGATTTAGTGTACAGTGACTAGTGTAGAGACGGGTCCTTTGTACAAGCTGAAATTGTTAATTATCATATTAATACATATAAAAGAATAAGTTCCAGCAATAAATTAATATAAAAGTGATCAAAGAATATTTATTGTATAAGTGGGAATTATCTTATATGACAATCGCGTCGATAAGAGAAGCTGAGCTGCTATCCAGAGACAGGTGTTAAGATTATAAGTTGTATTTGCGAATTCTACTATTGACGAGCTATCGAGGGGCTTTCATCACACAAAAAACCTTTGAGGATTTAATAATTGGCTACCCAACGAGGGGTCTCGTAGGATAATATAAATTGGAGCCCATTAGTGGGGCTTTCAGCATAGAAGCCTCTTTAAGATATTATAAATTGGAGCCCAACAGTGGGGCTTCCAGCATAGAAGCCTCTTAAGATATTATAAATTGGTGCCCATCGAGAGGATTTTCTTGACTATTATAAATTGGTGCCCAGCTCAGGGCCATTAGGATTTTACAATTAGCAGCCAACGTGGCGACACTAGGATATTATAAAATATTTTAATAAAATTATGAGTGCTATTTATGTAATTGCTTTGAACGCCTACTAGCCTTGTGATATATAATAAATTTGAAACATTATTTTGTAAAATGTTAAACCTTTCTTCTTTTCTGAACAAGAACTTTCATTACAAAGTTTATCATTCATATATTTGTTGTAGTTGATAAAAATTATATTTCCAAGAGTTGACGAAACCAAAGAAAATAATTCATGCAAGGAATTACCGCATAAACAGTTAGTAAATTTATCTAAATCTGGATCTTTACAGTTGTATTTACTATCCGTTTGAGTTATACGTTTATGTACTAATTACACCAATGTGTTAAGGGTTATGAAAGTTAATTTTAGAGGAAGTGCACATTCATTTGCGTGAAGGAAGAGTAGAGAAACATTTATGAAAAATGCAGTGCACCCGACCGGGATCGAGTCCTGATCTCCGTGTTTTTGCCAGTCTAATCTAATGCGAGTGTAGTGCATTAGACCACGCGGTCACCGAGGCGGGTCACTTCATCCTACTAAACGTTCAGGTTATAAGCTTATATACTAATTATTCTAGTGATTTTAGGGATGAGTAAGGCTATATTTATAGGAAGTGTACCAGCATTGGCTTGAAGAGAGTGGAACACCATTTTTGAAAAACCCCACTTGGTACAGCCGACCGAGACTCGAACCTTTATTTCCCCGTCATCGGCAGTCTAGTCTACTGTGAGAATAGTGCCTTATACCATTTGGCCACCGAAGTGGGTTCACAGTCAAAGTTTATTCTGATTTTTGTGCCGAAGAAACTTAATAACTAAATTCCTCAAAACGGTTGTTGATAGACTAGTTTGTCCTCCTCTGGTAAGATCATTGAAATAGTTAACATCTTGTATCATGCCCAAATAAAGAATCAAAGCAACAACTGCATTCCAAACGGACGATTTGTAGTAAGCATAACCACAAATGTACAAAAATGAGGATTCTGGAATCACGTCAGTTGTTAATTGACTATCACTAAGCACATACACAAAATGTTCATCTCTTGAATGTTTACTATGTAACCCAAAACACAATTCAATGGAAATGTGAACCATGCAAAATTACAAATCAACAATAAACCGGACAATAAAACAGAACTAAATCTGTATATAGCACGTGGTTGTGTTGTTGACTGACCTCAACGCAGTGTTGCCAAATTTCAGTATTCCGGTCTGTATCTAAAGACGGCCGTGGCATAGCACATTATTCAGGGTGAGACAGTCAAGCAGCAAGATTTTAAAAAAAAAATATAGCAAAAATTGAAAACATTTAATTTTTATTTAATTTTTTCGCATAAATGTAATGTACATGAGTTGAAATTACTAGTGTACCTGGAAAATGTTCATTTTCTGAAGATTGTGTCAGCAAGATGGAGTCCTTGGTTTTGCACACACATTGTCGGAGTCTGAGAGCGAAGATACCCATGACATTGCGTAGCATTTCCAACGGAATGTTATTGACTATTGACCTCTTACCGAATTCGCTCCTTCAAATCTTCCCTGGCCCTTGGCGGGTTCTCTTTGAAAACCTGGGATCTAAGGTATCCCCAGAGAAAATAATCAGGAGCCATCAAGTCTGATGAACGGGCAGGCCACGGGAAATCGCCGGACTGGCTGATGAGACGACCAGGAAATGCGAGCCTCAGCAAATTCATTGAAACTCCAGCAGTATAGCAAGTTGCGCCATATTGCTGGAAAAGTGTGTTTTCTCCTGGGTCATAGTCATCGAGTGCAGACAGGGAAAAAGTTACCAACATGTCAGCGTAACGATCGGAGTTCACCGTCATCATATTACTGTGTTCATTAAAAAACTAAGAGCCAATTATTCCACGAGATGATACTGCGCACCAAACCGTCACCTTTTTTGAATGGAGGGGTTTTTCTTGGAGATTGTGTGGGTTATTTTCGGCCCAGTACCGAAAATTATCCATTTTGATGAAGCCACTAAGGTTCAATGAGATTTTTAACATCTGTTGACAAAAGCGTACTATGCTACTGTAATCTTGAGGTTTGAGGTCTTGCACTAACTGAATATTATATAGATGGTAGCGGAGATCATTCTTCAGAATTCTTCTCACTGTTCGATTACTGAGACCAAGTTATATAATGTGTCGTCCGGTCGATTTTCAAGAACTTCTTGCTAAGGCTACACGCACACAGTAAATATTCTCAGACGTCCAGCTGGTTTTTTTCACTACCACCTCTTTTATGTGTCGTGCTAGCAGTGGCTTCAAACTTTCTCACCCACAGGCCGATATATTTTGCAGAAGGCGCGGGATCGCGTGGGGGTGGACCAAACTATCGCCGGAAGTGGCTTTGAGCGCCAACGAAACTATCCTCATGTTTGTAATATGCCTTTACGCAAAAACGCACGCTACTCACTCGACCAACGCTCCACGGCTACTAAATTCCGGGTGTCTTGACGCCAAAGGTCGAGCCCCCAGCTCTCACAACTGGCCGTCAGCCGTTCCTGGAATCTTGCCGTTTGACTGCATGACCCTGTAGTAATAATTTGAAAATCATTATTTTCAACCTAACCACTACATTTAATGTATTTTTACCATGCTTCACGCACCGTATGCGTCATCTACACTAATATTATACAGGAGAAAGATTTGATTTTTTGTTTTTTTGTTTGTAATGGATAAACTCAAAAACTACTAGATCGATTAAAAAAAATTCTTTCACCAATATAAAGCTACATTATCAGCGAGTAACATAGGCTATATTTTATTTTGAAAATTTAATTTATTCCTCATAAAAATGTCGATAATCACTCATATTTTATGGTAGTCTATGATGATTCTTCAATATGTGTGTTGAAAATAATAATGGGGGAGGGGGGAAAGGGGAAAGGGTCTAGTGATGAATAAATCCAGCCTAAGGAGCCAATTACTTAAGCCCTTGAGAAAATAAAAGCATCACAACGTTAGCAAATGCCTCTAATAACTATATTTTTGTCTTATTATTCATCCGGGCTTATCTCATATTTACACTAATGGTGTAGGGAGGCTTAAGGTAGAACATAGAGGAAGTATGCCCACATTTTCGTAGAGGGAGGGTGGGAAACTATTCAGGGAGATGAAATCAATAAACCAAGCCTAGATCTCCATCACCAAACCAGAAAATACGAGACGGGCTCCTTTTTCCGCGTAGTCACCGGATTGAGGATGTAATAATTGAATAATTAGGCGGACATAATAAGAGAGTGATTTAAGATACTTTGGCCAAACAAACCACTGCGCTACGAATGCTACGGATGCTACGAATGCTACTGACGTTACGTAGGCCACACTGGGTGGCCACGTAGAAAGCTACGCTGTGGTTGTTTCCCCCCCTCAATCTTCATCAAAGATGTCGGATGTTGATAGTGTACCGTGGGACAGTGATTCTTTTGATGGTTATATTTTAGATCTACAGTTGTCAAAGAGAAAAGGAAGTGGGTTTGCGAATTGAATAGAAAAAAAATATCTGAATATGGTGAATTTTATCATTTGATGCACAATCTTCGTAACGATGAAGCTAAATTCAAAGCTTCCGACATATTGTAGTAAAAAAGTACAAGAGTTGAAATTCAATTAGAGTAGAGTTCAAGTGGAATTGAAAACTTAAAAACGAAAACGGTTTAGACCCTAGGTGTCAATGGAACTGGACTACAAACACACGAGATTGCCTGTCTGGCGCATGCGCGTAGTTGGCTACAGTAGCCCAATGGCTTCTTTGGTGCTGACTGACAGCGAGTGACAGCTGCTAAACACATGTTTTTGCAGATCATTTGGTTCGGCGTAGGGATACATAATTTTGTCTAGTAACTTTTTAAAGCTGTGAGCTGTCAGTCAGCACCAAAGAAGCCATGGGGCTACTGTACATCCCCCAACGATCCGTTTTCTTGGATCGCTGGCTAAACGCGTCCAACGTAGCAAGCGTAGCGTACGTAGAGTCCACGACACAGTGTGACCACAACCATTGTCTAATATAGTTGCGATCTTTTTGACTGGTAGCGTCCGTTTTGTTCTGTGTGTCCACTGGCCACGATATAAGTTCAACGATAGCTGAGAATTAATCCGCGGTGTTGTTTGTGGCATTCCTTACAGTGACCAAACATTTTTTGGAAACCCCTCGTACATTAATTCGTCATAATTTTTTTTAGGAAAAAAATATTTTTTATCGTCTCTTCCCTTGGACATGTGTGTTTTATTCCACTGTATTTTAATAGTTAAGTAAGTCTAAACGTGTTTGTCTTATACTTGTCATATAGATATGTTATCACTTTACAGGAAGAAGTAGTTTAGCAGAAATAGATTAAGATTATATTCTACAAATTATAGAATGTATTTGTACAGTATTTTAAAAATCAAATAAAACTTAGTCAACTCTTAGCTAATGTAGAAGTAAGCCAGTGAAAGAGTTTTTTTTTTTGTACTTTCCACATAAAATCAAACAATTATTTGGAAAAGGTGACCTGGTGGTCTAGGGGTAAGGTGTCAGACTTCTGTGTTGGCGGCCGGGGTTCAATCCTCGGTCCCGGCACAGATTTATCTGATTACCAAACCTTTCCTTCACCTCTGACAATACATCTTGTGAATGTGGGAAATGCCAGGCCTCCACCGTGGTTCGGATTCCACGTTAAACTGTAGGTCCTCCATTTCATCTCACAATCACCCTAACATTACACATTAGCGTAAGTGCGTATAACCCGAACGGGTAGTAAGACGCGGTGCTAATAATAATAATAATAATAATAATAATAATAATTCTATCAGCTTAATTTGACTCAGAAAATACTTGACTAAAATAAACACAGATGAAACGCCGTCATATTTGTTTTGATGTGAGAAAACAATAGAGACAAGCATCGACCCGCACCAGCGGCCGAACGGTCTAAGGCGTCACTTCTCGTGTTAAGACTGCCATGCCGATGACGAGGAGATCGGGGTTCGAATCCCGATTGGGTCTACTGAAGATGTGGCTTATCCTAAATGGTTTCCCGCTTTCCTTCCACGTAAATTTGAGTTAGATGACCTCTAAAGCGCTTCACCCGCCTCGGTGGCGTAGTTGGCTAACGCGCTAGTCGTGTTGAGCTCGACTGCCGAGGACGGGGAGATCGAGGTTCGAATCTTGGTCGGGTGAACTGGGGGTGGTTTTTCCTAAATGGTTTTCCATTCTTCCTCCACGCAAATGCGGGTTCACTTCCTCTAATTCAACCTTCCCAATTCCTAATTCATTAGCGTAATTAGTACTTAAAAAGCGTATAACCCGAACGGGTAGTAAGACGCGGTGCTAATATTATTATTATTATTATTATTATTATTATAATTATAAAGCTCTTCCTTCCTCATCACCACCCTATTAGAGTAATTAACATGAGTGTGTAATATCCTGAACAGTTATTAAAACACGCGGTGATAAAAAATTATATAAAGACATTAAAACGAGTTCTCTCTTTCACACACACACACACACACACACACAAAACCACTAATTATAATTTAACAATGCCCTTGGCACCGAGAAAGGCAAGACGGCCTTGTGAATGCTGTTATTAGAGAAAGTATTGGGGGACTCCGGTTTCGTAGTTTCAACCTGTACTTTGCGCCTTACTACCCGTCCGGACTATACATATCTACACTGATGAGGTAAACTTAAAGAAGGTAATATAACTCTCAACACAACCGACCGAAATTCGGACCTCTGACCTCATCACCGTCAAATTGGACAAGATGAGACTGACTCTTTATACCGCGCGACCACCGACTTTCCCGATAATCGTGGTTTTTTTTTGGAGGGAGAGGGGTGTATAAAATAAAGCTAACTTTTTTTTTATCGTCTTAATTTTATACTTATTGTATTTCAGTGTTTTTATTTGATGACAAATGATCAATTTAAAATTCTGACTTACGAAGGGTTTGGTGATATGTATACCTATCTATAACCGTATACGTACATGTATGTAAAACATATATGTATGTCTTTATATATGTGTCTACACGTTGTTGAACTCGGTGATCTGGAAGTTAAGTGCTCGCTTCAGGACCCGATGTTCGTGGGTTCAAACCCAGCCGAGGTCGATGGATTTTTATTGAACGATAAAAATCCGTAGCACAACTTCCTTCGGAGGGAAAGTAAAGCCATCGATCCAATGGAATGTAAAATAACCCTGGATGGTATGAGGAAATACCTTTCCCGATAAAATTGGTAGGCCCTTTCGCACTCTCTCATAGAAATTCAGCGTGGAAGGCAACGGGTAACCATCATACTTCCTGAACTCCCCTATTATACGTGATTTCTACCAGATGGTGTAGGCAGCGCTAACCAGTCGAAGGGCTCAGTCTTTGCTCATCTGCGGATGGATATAAATCACATCAAACCGATTTCTGGTTGTTGACTTGAGAAGAAGATTTACATATTGTACGTATATGTATATATACACACTAGAGATTGCCGTGTGTAGTTGGATTCTGGTAGAAAGTAACTCTTAGAAAATACAAACACGGTACACGACTTGGGTGCAAGTAAATTAGGTGAGGTCGTGACGTCAAACCGCCTACAAAGGGGGAACTTGAGGAAGCTTCCAGGAGAATTGAATGCGAGGTAGAGTAACACTTTTATTTTATTCCCGGTCCCTGAGCTTAATGGCCATTTTCCACCATCCTTTCGGCTCTCTCAAGTCCCACAATTTACAACTCTGATTAATAAAATCCGTATGGACTTATATGTTATACGTGAGCTAATTGTGTGAGATTACAGTGGCGTAGCAAGGTACGGGGTCCGCAGTGGGTACCATCGGTCAAGGGATGTGATCAAGGTGTTATCTTGTAAAAAAAGGGGGAATATAATTAAAATAAATTGGAAAAAATATTTATAATAGTTAAATGCATATATAATTATATTTTTAATTCTTTAACTATTATAAATACTTTTCCAACTTATAACACTGTTATTAAAATTATAAATAAATAATTATACCATTTTTTTAACTACTATACATATTTTTTCAACTTATAATAATAATTATTATTACTATATTATTTATAATTCATTATTATTATAAGTTATATTAGGGGCTTTCAGCTTTTAACTGCCTTTTGTAAGGTTGAAGTTTCCTACATTGCTGGTTTTGGAGCCTTATTTTTATTCAAGCTCTAATTAAGTTTCTTATATAAGAATTTGTTTTCCACGCCGGGTAGAGGGGCCAAAATCGAGACCCGCCCCGGTCATCAAATGCCCTTGCAACACTACTGTGTGGGAATAGAAACCCTGAAATAAAACCAATCAACTTTTTTTTTTCTGTTTTTCAGGTGTTGCGTTAAATTAAGCCTAACTTCAAGGGCTAAAGATGGAGTTGATTAAGATTTTGACGACTTCGGGAGTGAGTCGTGACCCGGAACAAGTACTCCCCAAATCCCCGGAGTTGGTCCCCTTTAGGGGGCGCGCTACCCAAGGAGGGGAGCCCATCAGCTTCACCAGACTGCCGATGACGAAACCTGTCGACATCCGCTTCGAGGACCTGGGTTACACGGTGTCCCTCGGCTTCAGGAAGGGTAAGTGCTTCCTCCCTCACTGCCCTATCTACCTTTAGAGCGTCGCGTCGGATACACCCTTAGGGGCGTCCAGCGACCCTAGTTTAATTTCATCTGCAGGTGCCAGAAGTCAATATACAATCCGATTTTCATAGGAAGGGTGTTTTAGAAAAACACTGATTTATTTTTAAAGACAAAATTGATAACATATTTTTATGTTCAATTTTTACTATTTCATATATATTTATAATACCTATCAAAATTTAAAGCTGAGGATTATCAAACTAAACATATAAATACGGGAAAGTAGATCTGGTACCGTGTCTAGTTGTAATTGTGGCGTGCCGATGATGTGGAGAGTGCGGTTCGAATCCCGGTCGGGTCTACTGAGGGCGGGTTTCGCCTGGATCGTCTCCCACTGTCCTTTCACGCGATGGCGAGTAGATTACCTATAAAATGTTTTCTTCTTCATCCATCTATTGGAGTAATTATTATATGTGTGTCTATACCGAATAGGTAGTAAGACGCGGTGATAATAGTAATAATAATAATAATAGATAACCCAGGCTTAAACTAGAGACATAACTAGGCCCTAAATGGCAAAATTGAGATTATTTAATTAATATATTTATTAGTATACGTTATAGTATACACTATATTATAATTACAATGGTTTATTTATTGTCACTAGATTAGTACAACAAATAGGAGAAAAAAACGCATCAATGTTTTCGTCTATGTAAAACACTAGGAACATTATACTGTGATAAAATTCCTTGCCTAATATTTCGATAGTGACACATACTGTTATCGATACTTACCTATCGATACAAGTACAGTATCGATATTTTCTCTTCCAATTATTAAAGTACGGATACTGTTTCTTCTAATATTAAAAATGAGTAAAGCATCGATAATTTTTCTTTCGATATTATAAATGAGTAAAGTATCGATACATTTGTTTCGATACCACACACCTAATTTTAGGGGTGTGACTAGGCAGAGGGGGGGGGGGAGAAATGGAGGTGGTAAGTAATTAAATGGGGAACAAACCCGCTTCGATGGCCCCGTGGGTCTAACGCGCTACTCTCGCAATATACTAGGCTGCCGATGACGGGGAGATCGAGGTTCGAATCTTGATCGGGTTTACTGATAAAAAAAAGTTTTCCACTCTCTCTACATGCAAATGCGGGTAAACTTCCTATAAATATAACCTTTCTAATCCTTAAAAACCATTAGCGTAATTAGTACATAAGTATATAACCTGAACGTGTAGTAAAACGTGGTGTTAAAAGAAAAAATGGGGAGGGGGGCGACACACGCCCTTACTTTGCCCTACTCCTCAAGAGGGATGATGGCAAAAAAATATTCTGAAAGTGCTCTCATTGGCTTATATATAAGTAACAAATAAATAAGGAAGACAAGGCGACATATCGAAAACTCACAACATCTTGAGTATTTTCGATTTAAAATGGTTAACAACGTCAGCATCTAAGTTAATTTAGATGCAAACAAACTGAAATTCTTCTCATTAAAGTATTTTTTTTTCTTTTGAATTATCAAATCACCAAGAAAACTTTGTTTCCACACTCACCTAACATAAATCATATCTTTTTTTAGTTTGGGTTGTATGTGTATAAATTCAAAACACTTTACTGTGTTAAGGATGATTAAGGTTGAATATAAAGGAAGTGTATCAGCATTTTTGTTGAGAGAGAGAGGGGTAAAACATTTTGGATAAACCCCCCCTCAGTACATCCGACCAGGATTCGAAACCCAGTCTCCCCGTTATCGACAGTTTAGTCTATTGCGAAACCATTACTGTCACAGAAGTGTCCTTTTTTTTCCCGTACTGATTATGTCAAGATCTCAGAACAAAAGTGTAACTAAACAAATTATAATAATTATTATTTTCACACTGTTTAGTAATAATTATATGCTACAAACACCATTTCGTGCGTGTTTTGCCAGGAAATGATCTTACGTAAGTGTATTATCTTGATGTGCGTGATATTTAAACCTTCCTATATAATGTCCTCCATCCGCTCCTAGCCTAGCGTATATACAGTAGTCCCGTGGCTTCTTTGGTGCTGACTGACAGCTCACAGCTGACTTCTGACAGTCAACATTTAGGTATATACATACATTTTGACCGTCAGAAGTGACAGATGCTAAACACATGTTTTTGCATATCATATGGTTCGGCGTAGGGATATATAATTTGGTCTGTTAACTTTTCAAAGCCGTCAGCTGTCAGTCAGCACCAAATAAGCTATGGGGCTACTGTACACATTATAATAAAGCTAACAACTGCATCGGTGATTGTATTACTTAACACGTCACTCTCGTGTTGAACTGGATTGCTGATGACGGGGGAGATCGTCGTTCGTATCCTGATCAGGTGTTTTTTTTATTTAAAAAAATCTTAAACAGTTTCTCGTGCTCTCTCTTTCTACGCAAATGCGGCTACATTCCCTCTAAATTCAAACTTATTCACTCCTAACATTCGCCTAATTCGTTCATTTACAGTACGTATAACCCTAGTTAATATCATAATGAGGTGACCTGGCGGTCTAGGGGTAAGGTGTCAAACTTCTGTGCTGGCGGCCGGGGTTCAATCCTCGGTCCCGGCACAGATTTATCTGATTACCAAACCCTTCCTTCACCTCTGACAAGACATCTTGTGAATGTGGGGAATGCCAGGCCTCCACCGTGGTTTGGATTCCACGTTAAACTGTAGGTCCTCCATTTCATCTCACAATCACCCTACCATTACACATTAGCTTAAGTGCCTATAATCCGAACGAGTAGTAAGACGCGGTGCTAATAATAATAATAATAATTATTATTATTATAATAATAATAATAACAAGAACATCATAATGTGTATCCATAGTGTCCTTACAAACATCCCTTATAAATCATGTCAGGAGTCAATTTTAAAGGAAGGACACTTGTTCGAATCTTGGTCGTAGATTTCGAGCAATGCGTAAGCGTGCTAGTTCCGCACTTGGGCAAAGTCCACGACAACCAGGTCACGAGAGATAGCGTCCCGAGTGGGGTCCAAACAAACAAGCAAACAAATGAAAAAATATTAAATAAAGTTCAGGGGGGGGGGAAGTGAAATTCCCCTTTAATTAATGAAAACAAAACACTCGTATCGATGGAAAAATTGAATAGTAATAAAACTGTTTATGATGGATATTTACGTAATTTAGTGTCACTACGTCTTACTATCATTTTTTTGTTGTTGTACAAATATTTACTACAGTAGCCCCATGGCTTCTTTGGTGCTGACAGATAAAAGCTTTGGAAAGTTACCAGACCAAATTATGTATCCCTACGCCGAACCATATGATCTGCAAAAACATGTGTTTAGCAGCTGTCACTTCAGACGGTCAAATTTAGGTTTATACCTAAATGTTGACTGTCAGAAGTCAGCTGTGAGCTGTCAGTCAGCACCAAAGAAGCCATGGGGCTACTGTAAATACGCTAATGTGATAGGGATGAGTAAGGTTGAATTTAGGGCAAGTTTGCCCGCATTTGCTTAGAGGGAGAGTGAAAAATTATTGGGGGAGGGTGGGTGATAAAACATCTTCGGTACACCCGAAAGGAATTCGAACACCGATCTCCTCGTCATCGGAATTCCGGTCTATTGCTATCGTAAACTCACTGGCTGCGAGTGGGACATATTTAATAGTTAGTAGGCCCGCTTATTTATAATCCTTTTATATTACTATCCAGCCTGCAATCATATAAACACACAAATAGTAAAAGTTTAACTTCTTATGTTTGGTTGTTTGTTTGTTTGTAAGAGTTTTTATTTGGTAAACTTCAATAATTATATCATAACAAGTAAGGAAACATTTTTGAAGGAAGGCAAAATCCAGCCCCGAAGGGCTCTCGAACGCCAACAGCAAACAGTACATACAATAAACACAAACGATATCCTTTAGCGCCCTGACGTGCTGATTATGGTATAACATTGGGTGACGGGCGGGAAAATAATAATAATTTATCATTATTATTACTATTATTATTATTATTTAGCACCGCGTCCTACTACCCGTTCGGGTTATACGCTTTAAGTACTAATTACGCTAATGGAATAGGAATTTGGAAGGTTGGATTAGAGGAAGTGAACCCGCATTTGCGTGGAGGGAGAGTGGAAAACCATTTAGGAAAAACCTCCCCCAGTTCAACCGACCGAGATTCGAACCTCGATCTCCCCATCCTCAGTAGTAGAGCTCAACACGACTAGCGCGTTAGCCAACTACGCCACCGAAGTGGGTGAAAATGATTTTAAAAAAACCTCCGGAACGCCAATAAAGGGTCAGCAAGGACTTTAAATTAAATACAGAAGTACAAGTAAACGGATAAGTATACATAGTTTTGAATAATAACAAAAAAAACCTTATTATTTCAAACGGTGACTTTATCACTTTAAATACTTTAATATGGTATTTTTTTAAATTCCATCTAAAACTACGGTGGGATTTTTTTATTCCATTTAAAACTATGGTTTTGAATATTTCTCTAAACCACATATACATCTGGGTTTATAGCAATTATTTTAAGTAACTTCATAGAATCAAATAACCAGTATAGACCTACATCGGTGAGTAGGTGTAGTTTTCCGGTGTTGGGGATATCAGAATTAAAATTCCTGCCGGATGTCAGAATGTGGTGTTTCTTGCGTGGTTTCTCATATTCCCTTCACTCAAATGCGGTTACATTTCCTCCACACTATAACTTATTTGCCTCATACTCGCTAGCGTGATTACAATGTGAACAGTCCGTACGAGTAGTGAGACACTCTGCAAAAAATAAAAGTACGGAATATATTTCAACAAAAATGTTTGTTCGGTCTGTGGCTGTGATTTTGTGAATCTGATGACCCTTTGGTTAGTTTGAATTTGAGACCCACGCCCTAAAACAATCAGGGGCTTCCTTCCAACTGCCCGACATATAAGCTCAGTCGGTAGCGTATCTGTCTATTGAGATAAGAGTCCCGGGTTTGATTCTTGTCATGACCGGAAAACTTATCATTGGTGAAATGAACGGTTCACCTTTCACAGTGATGATATAACGGCTGGGTGCTGGATGTTGTGTCTGTTATAGATTTAAATTAGTTTACAAGTCGTGTGCCGATATTATCCGTCGATTTAGAAAGTGCACGTTAAATACCTCAAATGAACGGAGGGGAGAAAACTACTATAAAATAAAGAAGAGTTGACAATGCCTGCTATAACTGTTAACGTATGTTACCAACGAAAGTGGCATAGTCATTCATGCAATGGTATTTTTAATTAACTAGCAAACTTCCGCGCAAATTGCGCAACACTTAGGCAAAATATTCTGTTCGCCGCCTTCTCCTTTATAAATATCATTACTCCTTAACCCTCCTCGATGGCGTAGTTGGCTAACGCTCTAGTCGTGTTGAGCTCGACTGCTGAGGACGGGGAGATCGAGGATCGAATCTCGGTCGAGTGAACTGGGGGTGGTTGGTCCTAAATGGTTTTCCACTCTCCCTCCACGCAAATGCGGGTTCACTTCTTCTAATTCAACCTTGCCAATTCCTATTCCATTAGTGTAATTAGTACTTAAAGCGTGTAACCCGAACGGGTAGTAAGACGTGGTGCTAAATAATATTAAAAATTACTCCTCTAAAAAAACCAAGAACAATTTTAATTCATAGTCCCAGTGGTTTTAGAGATGCGTTTAGGGAGAGAAGCTGGATTGAAAAGGGGGGGGGAGTTTTTTTTTCTAGTAAGGTTTCAAGAGCTACCCCCGCTCCCCTCCCACCATAAGATGGTCTCCATAGCCCCAGCGGAGATACGTCTAAAGTATGGGGAGGGGGACCTTTTAGATTATCGGTAAAAAAAATTGTTGTAATTTTAATAACGGTTGCATACCTTTGGTTCAACAACACATTTCTATTAAAGTCTTCAATTGTCAATTCATACCTATAAAATAAGACAAGGTCATACACTTTCGTATTTAAAAGAAACAAAAGCTAGGAGTGAAGATTGACCTGAGCACGTGACGAACCCTGGATAGTTCAGTGGTAAGGTATAGTAAGCCAAGGGTCCTGGATTCGATTCCCGTATCCAGATGACACCTTTTTTAAAAAAAAAATCATCAGTTTGATAATTGATGCGGCTATATCCGTAACCTATACGTAATTCCGATACATATCCCAAGTGTCGCTAGTCATTTAGGGGAGACCGGGGATAGCTGCGATGGGTGCACGTTGTGAAATAGAGTGTGCCATTACGACAGATGATCGCTCTACAAAAGTAGGATCAATGAAGAAAGTGAGGACACATTTGTAGTTTTTAATCGTAGTTTACAGATATTTTTTTTTAGCATAGGTTATATTTTCTTAAAATCCACTCTCTTCCGGTGCCTAAGTCACCAACAAATCAAAATTGCATTAATACACGTTATAATTAAAAATAAACCTATACATTTTAATTGTTTTTCCCTGAAACACCAGAAAAAACCGCGTTAGAAAAAAAAAAGTTTCGTAAGAATAAAAATTTAAATTTAAAAAAAAAGCTACTAATTTACAACTTGATTCAGTGACCGCATGGTCTAACGTGCTACTCTCGTGTTAGACTAAACTGCCGATGACGGTGAGATTGAGATTCGAATCTTGGTCGGATGTACTAAGGTTGCTTTTTTTCTCATTTTTTTTTACCCCTCTCTCCTTCCGTGCGAATGCGGGTACCATTCCTCTAAATATAACCTTCCTAATCCCTAAAACAATCAGTGTAATTAGGACTTAGGTGTATAAACCGAACGGGTAGTAAGACGCGGTGCAATTTGCAAAAGAATAGACACTCAACCAAGAATAAAATAAAACCTGCCAAGGAGGAACATAGTTTTTAAAGATGGCTGACCGATGTGTATTTGACGATTTAAAACAAATGTGTCGCAACATACCCCTATCATCGGTGTTGCAATATGATCCGGTTCCCCTACAATTAACTATACAAGCGTATACTTTCTCCAATGAGGGTAGTGATTAGGGAGGTAAAATATGGAGAAAGTTTACCCACATTCTGGTGGGGAGAGAATGGGAAACCCACTAAGGAAAATCTTCCATCCGTACGGCCGCGATTTTAACCCCAGCCTCCCTTCATCAGCAAATAAGACTAGAACGAACTTTACGTTTAATCCACGTGGACTCCAATATAGGTTCCCATCGCTATAAAAACAAATGAGACACGCTAGATATATTATGCGTAGGACAACTAGACTTCATTGACCTCTTTTTTTTATAAGTATGTTAAAATAAACAGGAATCATTCATGTGGTAGCCACAATGTGTGATATCTACAACGTATGGTATCCCAAGGTCTACTTCTTTTCATTAATTGCAATGGGCCACAATTTGTATGTTGTTTTACATAAGAGCTTCAATTTTTTTTTAAGTGGACGCCTAGGTAGTTGAGATATTTCCAATTAGATGTTGCCCTCAGATAACGTTAAACTGGGTGTTGTCGAACTGGTCCGATGGTTGAAGGACCACCCGATTAGTAAGGTCGAACTGGTCCGATGGCCAGTGTGAGGGATTGCAAGAGTCACTGTCGAACTGGGCCGATGGTTTTTACAAAGGGGTGGGAGGGGAGGGAGTGTTGCACTTAGCAGGTTAGGTTAGGTTATGTTGCTGTACTTGCGTCTTGTCCGCCTTGGAATATTTAAAACCTTCATGCACCACTAATTTACACCCTCTCTCACTTAACATTGAAAACATCACTGCACACCACTCTGCAAACAACTGACAACTGACTGACCACTGGCCACCTGGGCGAGTAGGGGGTGAGGGATTCCCAGCCGGGATACTGTCGAACTGGCCAGTACTAATTGGGTGGTCCTTCGACCATCGGACCATTTAGACAACACCCCCCAGCCGCTACCTGCGAGCTTGCCATCGGACCAGTTCGACAACACCCCCCAGCTGCTACCTGCCAGCTTGACATCGGACCAGTTCGACAACACCCCCCAGCCGCTACCTGCGAGCTTGACATTGGACCAGTTCGACAACACCCCCCAGCCGCTACTTGCGAGCTTGCCATCGGACTAGTTCGACAAGACCCTTCGATATGGGTTCGAAAATTCCTTTTGGAATGTCTTGACCGTCGGACCAGTTCGACCGTACCCTTTAAACCCTACTACACGAGTTTGGCGCTTCCGGCATGAACACAAAAACTGTTTTATATGGCCCCATAGGCTTGTTTAAGAGTTGAAACTTCCCACTCTGAAAAGTAAAAAACAAAGAAACATTTTACCTCAATAACCGGGAAACGAAAGATAAACTAGTATTGGAGCGTACGTAGAATGGATCTTCGTGAATCGAATGATGTAATTTAATAAGGGTAGGTGACCTGGTGGTCTAGGGGTAAGGTGTCAGACTTCTGTGCTGGTGGCCGGGGTTCAATCCCCGGTCCCGGCATAGATTTATCTGATTACCAAACCCTTCCATCACCTCTGACAAGACATATTGTGAATGTGAGGAATGCCAGGTCTCCACCGTGATTCGGATTCCACGTTAAACTGTAGGTCCTCCATTTTATCTCACAATCACCCTACCATTACACATTAGCGTAAGTGCGTATAACCCGGACGGATATTAAGACGCTGTGCTAATAATAATAATAATAATAATAATAATAATAATAATAATAATAATAATAATAATAATAATAATAATTTAATAAGGGATCCTGACACAAATTCTATTGTTTTTGTTTTGTTATTTTATTACTGCGTCTTACTACTTGTTTAGGTTATAAGCTTATGTATTAATTACGCTGATGGCCTTAGGGATTAGGAAGGTTATATTTAGAGGAAATGTACTCTCATTTGTGTGGAATTAGAAT
>CABFVX010001029.1:143518-155720 GCA_902151425.1 Timema shepardi | reverse complement strand
TTTTTTTAGCACCGCTTCTCTCAATACCCGTTCAAATTATATCCTTATAGTGTCGGGACTTCTGTGCTGGGGGTCCGGGCTTCAATCCTCGATTCCAGCACAGATTTATCTGATTGCCAAACCCTTCCCTCAACTCTGACAAGGCGTGTATTAATCACAACTTGTGAATGTGGGGAATGCCAGGTCTCCACCGTGGTTCGGATCCCACGTTAAACTGTAGGTCCTCCATTTAATCTCACAATCACCATACCATTACACATTAGCGTAAGTGCGTATAACCCGAACGGGTGGTAAGACGCGGTGCTGATAATAATAATAATATACCCATATATACGTTTACGTTAATGTTAATAGGATTATTATTATTAGCACCGCGTCTTACTATCCGTTCGGGTTGTATGCAAATTTTATAGGAATAAGTAAGGTTGAAGTTAAAGTAATTGTAAAACTATTTAGGGAAAATCACCCTCATTAGACCCGACCGGTATCCGAACCCCGATCTTCCCGTCATCATCAACATTCCAGTCTAGTACGAGAATGACGCTTTATACCATTCGACTACCTAAGATTGTACAAAATAAATTTAAAAAATAGTATTTTAAATATATATGCACACATTTAAAATCCTATTTTTTATAAATATATATATATTAAAAGATAAAATTTTAAATACATATATACAGAATGTATCAATTTATGTGGGAAGTAACTGGGGTGTGAAAAGTAGACCTCAAAACAACATAAAAAATCCTTGTAAACACATGTCCTATGCTCGATGGATCCTGATATAAGGCCTTCTAAGCTTTTACTGGTTTTGTTAAAAGCACTACTTGATACACTCGTGTTAGTGTAGCTGCAGCCCTGCCTATATACCAGCAGTGATACGTCATCTACAAGAGGCGCAACAAGTGTGTATAAAGTAGAACTATTAACAATTCCATTAGAAACTTTGAATCTCGTAAAACATAGGACATTATGTTCATAAGGGCTTTTGTGTTGTTTTGAGGTCTACTATCCACACCTCAGTTATTTCACGCATAAATAGATACACCCTGTATAAACAATTATATACATTTTAACATGATATAAAATCCACCCAAATATTCAATGGGATGTCTCATGCTACCGAAAATGTCCTTGAATATTATTATATATATTTAACACCGCGTCTTACTACCCGTTCGGGTTATACGCTTTAAGTACTAATTACTCTAATGGATTAGGAATTGGGAAGGTTGAATTAGAGGAAGTGAACCCGCATTTGCGTGGATGGAGAGTGGAAAACCATTTAGGAAAAACCACCCCCAGTTCACCCGACCGAGATTCGAACCTCGATCTCCCCGTCCTCAGCAGTCGGGCTCAACACGACTAGCGCGTTAGCCAACTACGCCGCCGAAATGTCCTTGAAAATATAATAACATTAAAATATTTATCTGAGCACGTTAATCAATATACTATCAAGACAAATGTAACACACTTGTGCCGACGGTAGCGCCGTCTAAGGCGTCAAGACCTCAATTGACTGGAAGGTTGAAGTTCAAGCCTAGGACGGGTGCACTTTGTTTAGTTTTTCAAATGAGATAATTCACTCAGGCTTTGTTATCTCCCCTCAGAGATATTGTGCCATCTCCATTAATATCCCTTGGATTTAATTTTATATTTATATTTGTGGTCTAGTGGCTAGGATTAGTGGCTCCAGATCCAGAGGTCCCGGATTCGATTCTCGGCCCTTCCAGATTTTTCCGTGAAGCAGTGGGTCTGGTACGAGGTCAACTCAGCCTCGTGAGGACAGTTGAGGAGCTACTTTAATAAAGAAGTAGCGGCTTGGGCCTAGAAAACTGAGATAATGCCGGAGGGTTCGCTTTGCTGACCACATGGCACCCCATATCCGCAAATGTTGGTACCATTTTCGCCAACATGTGACGGTACCCTGGCTTGCGGGTTGACTTCATGGACTTTTATTAATCATCGTGACATGACTTTCATATAAACTTGCTAATTAGCTGCGTTTAGAAGAATTTTTTAAAATTTAATTTACACTAATGAAGAATGGATGAGGAAGGTAGACTTTAAAGGAAGTGTACTCGCATTTAATTGGAAGAAGAGTGGGAAACTGTTTAGAAACATATTCTATACACTTGGTTGGTATTTTGAACCCTGACCCAGGGTGTCTACCATCCGGGAAAATCAGGGAAATCGGGAATTAGCCGGGAATTTGAAGTGATCTGGAAAAACGAGAATAAGCCGGGAATTTGGTAAATCACAATCAAAATCCGGGAAAATGATATATTACTCAAAATATGAAATACAATAATCATTAACTCAGTAAATTATGTCATTTTTTTTGTTTGTAGCTGTGTAATATATTTTTAATTCCTAGTAAACAATTTTAATTTAAAAAAATATTCAAATTTTAAAATTTATTATTATTCATTAAAAAAGATTAATAGAAAAAAACTAGGGTAGAAGGGAGGGGGGGGGGGCAGTTAGAAGGATGTTACATACTTTTTAGTGGGGAATTTTAGGAAATGATCAGGGAAAAGTCGGGGATTTCATTGGTCAAGTTGAGTAGACACCATTTAGTGACCTCTACGTTACACAGCCTAGATCAGACTAGACGAGTCTGACGTCTAGTCTACGTGCCCATCGATGAAGGTTATTTTGTGAGAGAAACGAAACCCACCGCTATCTCCGTCTACTTATGTAGAGGATTATAATTCCACATAACTTCACTGACAACCAATCGTAAAATATAGCTAACGTATGGCTTTTACCACGTGTATGTGTGTGTGTGTGTGTGTGTGTGCTGAGTATTAGTATTTTTTTTACCAGTGAAACATTGAACCTTGTAACGATCGTTCGAAGCACAATTCAATTTTCGGAAGGGAAATGTTTAACTGGAAGAACGTCTTTGTAATATGCCGCGGACGCAAATAGAATAACTTTGAGATCGGTAAACTTACTACACCTATAAAAAAATATCTCGTCTTATAGGCTTTTTTTTTTCAAATGCTATCTTTTTACAACGTTAACAACTATTTCTTACGTTTCATAACTAAACTTTGAGAAACTATGTAATCAATTAATTAGAACCTTGTTAATCCGAACTAATTAGGATCTAAGCTTGTTCGGATTAGCGAAAATTCTGATTAAGCGGGAGAATACAAGGTTACATTATTTTCACGAATTTACAGTTGAATAAGTTGAATAAAAATCTTCATTTATTTAACTGACGTATATAACACGTAATATGTAACTGTAATTATTTTTATTTACAGGAAAACACATTTGTGTTATCAACAACATGTAAATATTAAAGAATTTTTTATCAGACATCACTGTTTCTTACAATTTATCTTTTAACGTTGAGCTTTTTTAACCAATATATTTCATTTGACTTAAAAAAATTCCCCCCGTTTTACGAAAAGTATGTTCGGATTATCTGGAATTTCAGACTACAGGAGTTCGGTCCAGTGGGGTTTAACAGTATTGTAACTACAGTATTCATTTGTTTGGGTACACCAGTGGCGTATTCTCTGGTGTTAGTCGTGCGACGCATAGCCATAATTATACGGACTAGTTTCTTAATTCTATACTGTCTGTGCAAACTGTGTAAATAGTAATGTTTGAATCGTGAATTAATATACATGTATAATGTACTTATATATTATTAATTTTTTAAACTAATATTCTAAGAATATTACGTTTTAAGTAATTATTCTTCTATCTAGCCAGCTAATGAAACTCAGGACCTGCTGCTTGAAAACAGAAGTTCTGATTGACCTTGACCAATGTCTATGGGGTTGCAACACTCTCCCTTTCCCCTCGCTAACAAACATTGGCCAATGAACTAGGGTGTTTACAACCCAGGGCCTGCTGAGTAATTATCGCAAGTAAAACAGTGTGCCAGCTATTGAACAAATATTTAAGAATCGATATCACAATGATTTTATAGCTCAAATAAATAAAATAAATGCAAATAATATTAGTAAAATAATTGTATGAACAACAAGCTTTAAAATTTTATGTATCAGATAAATACATATTTGATTATACTTATGCATTCTAGGCACATGTATCATCATGTATTTGGCAAGCATATTTACCATCATTTTATAATATACACGGGTGGAGTAGGGAAGGGGAGAATGAGGGGCTAATTTAACTGTTGTAGCTAGATAGTATTTTTGTTTTTAGTATGAAGTATTGATAGAGTTTTAAATTTGTTCTCTTAGTTGTTGTTTATGAGTTTATAATCTTTTGAAGTATACATTATCAAATTATAATTATTGTGATTTAAAATAAATTGTACATCAAAGAATCCCAAGCGTTAGAATTTCACAATTTCAAAATGATTTATCAGAAAACGCCAAAATTAAATTTATTTTCATATGTAAATGTCTTAGCATTAAACCAAAGTCTTAGCGATAGAATTATAGACTTAGTAGGGGAAAAAACTCCCCTTTGTTACTGTTATCCCAATTTACGAATATAAATAGATTCTGGAGCATAATTAGGATTTAATTAATTGTTTTAGGCTCATAATTAAGCTCTATTATTGCAACGTGGTTTGGACAATCTACAGTAGCCCCATGGCTTCTTTGGTGTTTACTGACAGCTCACAGCTGACTTCTGACAGTCAATATTTAGGTATATACCTAAATTTTGACTGTCAAAAGTTACAGCTGCTAAATACATGTTTTTTGCAGATCATATGGTTCGGCGTAGGGATACATAATTTGGTCTGGTAACTTTTCAACGTTGTTAGCTGTCAGTCAACACCAAAGAAGCCGTGACCATACTGTACCTTACTCCTCCCACCAAGTTTTGATGGAAGCTTAATCCATGTACTGCTTCATTTTACTCATTTTATGATTTTTTTTACTTTTCGTATTGCTATCTGTGAATCCGACACCTTAGCTCAGTCGGTAGTTTGCCTGCCCACTGAACTAATGCCAGGATCACGATCAACTTAAGGTCAACTTAACGTAACGCTCACTTAAATTTAACTTAAAGCTAACTTAACCTATGTGTGATCACGATTCCCGTAACTTAACGTAACAACTCGAGCCAAACATCTGCGTTCTCGAGTATGATCTATGATTTGTACTAGTTGTACAGTGATGATCTGTGAATGTCCGCACCGACTTTAAAGTTGCTCCGCCGTTTTGAAGTTTTTTCGGGTGTTAATTTTTTTTTGCAATTTTCCCGTCGGTTACAGGTTAGAAGCTAGAAGTTTTCCAAATTTCAAGTTTCTAGCTCATTTGGAAGTGGGTAAACATTAATGTCAGTGAGTGAGTCAGCCGTGTGGCTTTATAGTGGTATAATACACTGATACAGACCCTGATTTTGTTTGGAAGAACAGCTAATATAATTCAAATATATATTTTTTGCAGCCAACATTGATAACATCTTACTATATTATTTGTCTTATTTTATAGTTACTGATACTATCTAAAAAAGTGACGGCTGCAGATAACATGACTTGATGTTTGAATGTATTAAAATGGTTTTAATAACTTTAGTAACTAAGGTAACCCCCAATAAATGTTCTTACTACTAAAATCAGAGTATATATTATAAATTTGCATAAAATAGTGAAGTATATCCAAATAATTGTATCGTAAATATATGTATGAAAAAGAGAGAGAAATAAATACCCGTAGGTTTCTTTATTTCTCTCGCAATGGTGTGCAGACTACATTTCGAAAATTTCAGCTACAGGTGTCATTCAGTTATGTTTGTTGCTGCGTCCTCGCTTGTTTATTCTAAAAGGAATATGAGATTATTATTATTATTATTACTACTACTACTACCATCATGTGTTTTAATGTAACCTCTATCTTTAAGTGTAAAAATGTGACAATTTTTTGTTATGTCAAGGGCAGTTATATTTTATACTAGCTACCCATCACACCCGCTTCAGTGGTTGCGCGGTCTAACACAACGCTCTTGCAGTAGACTGGACTGCCGATGACGGGGAGATCAAGGTTTTGATTAAATAATTGATTTGGATAAGGATTCATATCATGATACGGATATAATCACTTTTTGTTCGCATCCATGTTTTAGTTGACTAATTTCAACAAAAAACGTTTATTATAACATAACTATAATAATAACATATATTGTCTCGCGGACTTTTTTGTTCACATTAGTGAGAACTTTCAATATGTATAGTATTTTTTTATGTAATACCAATAGTTTTTGCAGCGCACGCGGGGAAAGCATATTTTTAGGCAATTTTTTATACCTTGTATAAAACTATCGACATTTTTATGAGGAATAAGTTAAATTTTCAAAATAAAATATAGCCTATGTTACTTGCTGATAATGTAGCTTTATATTGGTGAAATAATTTTTAAAATCGGTGCAGTAGTTTTTGAGTTTATCCATTACAAACAAAAAACAAACAAAATCAAATCTTTCCTCTTTATAATATTAGTGTAGATTTAAGGCGGGTATGTAGGAAACATGAGTTAAGGGTAGTGTTTTTGCAGTTTTTATAGTAAAAATAAATCATATATCACTCCAGTAGAAACCTAGGTTTTAATTTTCTTCGGTTTTATTAATAGCTATCAAGGATGTCCTGGAATTAAATGACAGCCTTTTCTCTTCATTTAAAAGGTTTCTCATCCAATGCCGTTATGCTAATGATAGATATTCAACAACTGTTGATATCACCGTGAGAAGAAAATGAAACTCTTTGTTTCTACTGAAGCAATATTTTATTTATTTTGGCCAATAAAATGTTTTTCTATAAGAACTGTAAACACCCTGATCTTTCCCCAAGTTTCCTACACCCCCACCTTAAGATAATCTAAAAGGCATCGGACTTTCAAGAGAATGGACTGCTGGTGACGGGGAAATAGGGGTTTGAATCCCGGTAGATGGTCCTGAGATTTTTTTTCTTAAATGGTTTTCTACTCTCTCTCTCTGCACGCAAACGCGGGTACGCTTACTCTAAATTCAACCTTTCTTATCCTTAATTCATAAGGTAAATATGCCTGCTAAAAATTTTACTATTATTATCATCGTTAATCAACCTCGTGATGTGAACAAGATCGTTAATGTCTCAAAGTTATAATTATAGTGTTTTGGACCCCTCTCATATATTAAAAAGGTCATGGATGAAGTGTATTTTTCTTTAAAGAACTGTATGTAAAATATCCTTTAAATGCTTCATCCATGGAGAGTCACGCGCTTTTCAGAAGTAATTTCAATAGATTGCACCATAAAACTTTTTTTCTTAAAAGATCAACTCCGTTTAATCATAGAGAAAGGAATAACACACATTTCTCTATGGTTTAATTTAGCAAAATCATGTGACACGCTGGCTCCCCTCTACCCAATAGGAAGCCAGCCATCACAACAGCAGGCTACCAGGAGTTCTATTAGTTTTAACACTGGTGACAAGGGGTCCAAGAGGCCAAGGGATAGGTCATATATAAGCAGGTTGTGCGTATGAAGTAGCAGTAGTAACACTATTATGCACAGCACACAGTACCCAGAACGCGGAACGTGTAGTAATATTTAGCACCGCGTCTTAAGACCCGTTCGGGTTATACGCTTTAAGTACTAATTACTCTAATGGATTAGGAATTTGGAAGGTTGAATTAGAGGAAGTGAACCCGCATTTGCGTGGAGGTAGAGTGGAAAACCATTTAGGAAAAACCACCCCAGTTCACTCGACCGAGATTCGAACCTCGATCTCCCCGTCCTCAGCAGTCGAGCTCAACACGACAAGCGCGTTAGCTAACTACGCCACCGAGGCGGGTGGGAACGTGTAAAATCACACAAAAACAATCCGTAATATAACATAAACTTGTCGATTTATATCATATCTTCAGTACCGAAGGTGTATTCATATAAATAAATCGTGTGCAATATCAAAAGTCTTGCTCATTTCATAGTTATAAGTATTTATAATCAGATCACATCACCATCTACAAGTGTGCAGTATGGCATGTACGCGTTTTCATCATAAAAACCCAGATAATATTATAATAAGTGCTCAATCACAGGGAAATATCTAAATAAAATACCGTCTCACTTTAATTGTCGCCGTATCGTGGGTCAAATATCTCATAATATAAACGATATCACCATAAAGTGTTTTACAACTATCTCTGAAAGTTTATGATGTTTCGAATACCGGTGAGGTCTGATGAAAGGCGTTAATGACCTTTAGTTTGTTTTAAACTGTATGAAAAAAAATAGTAATAAACCATGTTAAATTATTTTGATTATTGATTTTTATAGTCGCGCTAACGCCGCCGCATAGGGGTAAGCGATGATTGGAAGGGTTGTTGGCACCTGGGACCGTACTTTCTCTATTAATATCAATACCTCTGATCTGTTAATAATGTGAATGGGCTTCAATATCTCAATGGAAACCTGCGACGTAAGAAAAGAACGACCCCGAGTTCTATGAATGTACAGTAGCCCCGTGGCTTCTTTGGTGCTGATAGACAGCTCACAGCTGACAGCTGACAGTCAAAATTTAGGTATATACCTAAATGTTGACTGTCAGAAGTGACAGCGGCTAAACACATGCTTTTTCAGATCATCTGGCTCGGCGTAGGGATACATAATTTGGTTTGGTAACTTTTTTTAAGCTGTCGGTCAGCACCAAAGAAGTCATGGGGCTACTGTAGCTTACAAATCAACACATAATATCTGGTATGATTATATATTGTCACACGGGTGACACGTGACCTGCTCGTATCCGAGAATAAATAATTGATACCCATTGGTACAAGAAAAAATATATTTATTATAGGGATAAAAACAACCCCGTAACGTCAGTCCGAGCCCTCGAGCTACACTGGCCGAGCGGTCGCCGCATTTTGGCAAATATGTTGCCAACGTTTGAGGAGCGAGGGTGTCATGGAGTCAGCTTAACGAATCTTCTTCTCAGTTTTCTAGACCGGAGTTGCTTTTTTTTTATTCAAATATCTCGCGAGGCTCAGTTTACCCCGTTCCAGACTCACTGCTTCACAGAAAACTCTGGAATCGCGGGGGATCAAACCTGGAACCTCAGGATCTGAATCCAGGAACTCTGACAAACTACAAAGGCTGTCTTACTACAGGAAACATACGTTAAATAACCTAACAAAAATTACAAACTATGGATGAATAATAATATTTAACAGAGCTCTGTGTAGTACTGAGTTTAAACAAAATATTTTAATTTTTAAAAAAATCCAGGGGTGGCAAATCTATGGCACACCACGCAAACACGATTTGGAAGGCACACCGACATGAAAAAAATAAAATAAAAAATAAAACACTTCCCAACATGGAATAAAATAAAATAAAAAGTAAAACATTTCCTAACGTGGAATATATAAAACGTAAAGTAAAATATTTCCAAACGTTGAATAAATAAAAATAAAACGTTTCCCAACGTGGAATCATTTTTTTAAGTCAATAATGTTTCGACAACCATGTCATTCAATGTCAAGTCTCAATGAATTATGTGAAGTCAACGGTTATAAATCGTCTTGGTGCATATTGAATGTCGAATTATCACAAGCTATAAACCGAATATAAATATTTGATTTTAATATATATATATATATTCATTCTTAAATAATATTCATAGTGATTTGTTGGTAAGGATTACTTATTATTTAGCACCGCGTCTTACTACCCGTTCGGGTTATACGCTCTAAGTACTTATTACGCTAATGGATTAGGAATTGAGAAGGTTGAATTAGAGGAAGTGAACCCACCTTTGCGTGGAGGGGGAATGTAAAACCATTTAGGAAAAACCTCCCCCAGTTCACCTGACCGAGATTCGAACCTCGATCTCCCCGTAAGAACTATATATATATCCATTTATTGTATTTTGACTAAAGGTGTTACTTTTGATATTCTTATTTTGAAGTTGGTGACCTGGCGGTCTAGGGGTAAGGCTTCAGACTTCTATGCTGGCGGCCGGGGTTCAATCCCCGGTCCCGGCACAGATTTATCTGAATTCCAAACCCTTCCTTCACCTCTGACAAGATGTGTATTAATCACAACTTGTGAATGTGAGGAATGCCAGGCCTCCACCGTGGTTCGGATTCCACGTTAAACTGTAGGTCCTCCATTTCATCTCACAATCACCCTACCATTACACATTAGCGTAAGTGCGTATAACCCGAACGGGTAGTAAGACGCGGGGCTAATAATAATAATAATAATAAATCTTATTTTGAATTTTTGGAATTAATATTGTCTAAGTCACTCACTTTGTTAGTTAAATAAATGTTCCTTCTTTAAAATTCATGCATTATTATTATTATTATTATTATTATTATTATTATTATTATTATTATGATTTGAGCTATTCATTAAATTTAATAATATTCAACAGACGTATATTTTTAAATATTCAATTAAAAAAAACGTAAGTGGTGCTATACTTGACTAGTTCAAAATTCAGCTAGTCCCTAAAGGATACACCGGTTGGAAATGTTTTGCCAAAGTGCAGGTTAAATACCTCAAATAAATTAAATAAATAATGGAAAAAAGGTATACCAAAGTTTGGACAGTTGTGTTACTACTACTACTATTATTATTATTATTATTATTATTATTATTATTATTATTATTATTATCATAAAAAAAATTAGAATCCTTGATCCAGAAGTGTTTGATCCATCGTGAAAGTGATTAAGATCCCCCCCCCCCCCCAGAAAAAATACACATCATACATTTAATCCCAATAATCCCCACCGACCGGACACNCCCCCCCCCCAAAAAAAATCTCCTGCAGCTTATTTGCGCCAGAAGTGCCATGCACTTGGAAAACAGTAAACACTTTTTAAAAAACTGGCATATTCGCGAATTTTGGTCATTTTTCTCTTAGCTATAAATAGTAGGTTTTTGTAGAGAGTAAAATAAAAAGTGAACTAGAGATTAAAGACGCTGACCCAAACATAAAAGTATCCTAATCTCCCCTTCTTTATGACTGAGAGTTGCGTAACGACTGCATTTATATTTCTCCATCAATGTAAAATCATCTTATTCTAAACACAAATGGCATGACTTCATATTGTCAATGTTGTGAAATACCAAATTTTAATCCTCTAGGTGCTGTGTTACCCTAACTTTCTTCTTTCGCTTACCCCTTTCGGTGTCGTGGACTAGCCAACTTACCCCTTCCAAAACTTTTTTAAGGAAACAAAATAAACCAACCTGTTAAGTATAAACGGTGACCTCCAATTTTAAGGACGTTGCTGAAGGCCCATCATGACGAGCCATACCGACTGACTGACCGGCTACCGTCTGTTGGTTAAGATAGTGCCAACTTTTGAGGATAGAGGGTGTCGTATGTGTGGAACAACAAACCCTCCGGCCGTTAATCTTAGTTTTCTATACTGGAGCTGCTACTCTTTTTTTTTTCAATTGGCACCTCATTTGTCCTTACGAGGCTGAGTTGACCCCGTTCCATACCCACTTGCTTCACAGGGAAATCTGGAAGTGCCGGGGATCGAACGTGGGACCTCTGGATCTGTAGCCAGGAACTCAGACCACAAGACTATAGAGGCGGTCGGTCATAAGTAAACTATCCTTAAATTAATTTATTTTAGAATAAAATAAAATTATAAACCAACATTATCATATTAAATATTTTCCAAACACTAGGCCTAATTCTGAACAAAATTGTTTAAGTTGGTTTCAAAAATTTTTAATTTTTCAAAAATCATTCTATAGTAAGCCATTATTAAACTATTATTTTGAACAAAAACAAACAAATAAAACTATTTATGATGTTAAAACTTACAAATACTCATTTTAATCAAAAAGCTAGAGCCATTTCTTAAAATATTCAAGGGAAAAAAAATTATAAGGGGTCCTTAAATTACCTAAGGGTTTTTTGTGGGAAGGGAATGCCACTATTTTCTAACATTTAATGATTAAAGGGGCGAGGGGTCGGACAAATCAGAATTCATCTTACATAAGGTTTTTACGTTTTATCAATGTTTATGGTGGGACAAAATCTAAAAAACAAAATTTCTTACATTAAGTTCTAAATGGTTTGGTTTTCATTCATTTTAACCCCAATTTAATGATTAATTTTCACTGTTTTATAGACTTCTAACTCACTTTGCTACCGATTCGTGGGTCTAAAACTAACAAAAATATTAAAATAATTTAATTTACCAAATCGTAAAAAAAAGTACATAAGATAGAAAAAGGGGGGGGGGGG